>JBBMKC010146130.1:0-15781 GCA_037834085.1 Bipalium vagum
AAGGATTTTCATTCAATAGGGCTTGGATTTCTTGATCTTCAAATGATAAACTTCGACCTGGGCGTTCAATATCTTTGTACTTTCCGGTACACCTAATACGACTGGGCATGTTATTGTTAAGTTTACTGAAAACAGTGAATTTTAAAAACGATTAACTTTGTGGACTGTGATTGAGCAACTTGACATAAACTTTTTTATAATTCAGTAGGTTTTAGTGCGCGTATGAACGGAGTTAAATTTCAAATGACAACTTAAATAAAAATCGATTGTAAAATTAAATTTTTAAACGTGACAATAATATAGTGAGATAAAAAATTTTTTAATTAAAAATATTTTTAAATAAATCTAACAAATTTATTATTGTTACAAATTATTTTTAAGTTAAAACCCGAAATATATGAAGATTGCCAAGAAAAGTCAGATCACCCTTCAGTATTCTACTCTCAAGGACCCTCAGAGAAAAATTCGGTTCTCCGTCCTACTTGACTTGAAGAACTCAAAAAAGGGAATACTGGGAAATCAGTAAAAAGCAAAAATTTATATTTTTTACTTGGAAATCTGTTCACGTAATAGTGTGAAACCAAAATTATTTTTGTAATCAAATCACCTAATGATTAATTTAACAAACAAAATGTATTTAATACAATGCTTAATTTTTTCCTCTACTGATGCAAGTTCTGGTTCTCTTCATTTTGCACTGAAATTTGTCGTTTCTTTTATACACCTGAATATGCGGGCTGCATGCGGGTTCTAATCTATTTCTTGCGGGCATCTGATAATTAGTTTTTTATTTTTGTTAGAGTTCTGCTGATAGTTGGATATATTGTTCTTTTTCACCTGTTATTGTAATTTTTTGTGTGTATCTTTTAATTAATCTGATTATTTATATTATTTTATATTATTTATTTTTTAATAATAGTAACTTTATGTGACTAATTTCTAAATTATTATATAAAATATTATTATATATTTCTATTTAGAGTAAGTTATATAAAAGTTTTTTACTTCATTTATTTATTTAAATACTTTTTGTTACTACTAAATTTTCTAACAAAATTTTTATTATTAGTCATCTAAATACGATATTAATTAATTATTATATTATATTTTTTGTTTTAATAAATACTAAATACTTTTTATATTTTAGTTTGTAAAGTTTTACAATAATTTTTATATTTTATATTATTTTTTTAACCAGATAAGAAAGAAAAATAAATAATTAAATCCGGGCTTAACTTTAACATGAAATATTGAAAAATAAAAACTTTTTCCAAATAATAGCAGAACAAATAGCAACAAAATTAAACACAAAAAGTTCGGATAAATTTTATTGTTATTTGATATTTGAATTGGATTGGGTTGACAAACTGGGAACTGGGCCTGAGAATCTCTACATTAATAATACAAATTTGACATCTTTAAATTTCTCTGAATGATGTCAAAAAGTTTTATCTTAACATATTTCCTTTTTAGTAAACTCCTTCCACTATTCGATGTGGTTCATATGTGGAGCATCCAACAATAAAAATTTACTTTTTGTGTGATCATTAGGTATTGAATTAAAAAACATTTAATATTGTGATTTTTATTTCCTGTAAAAGATTATAACAGTCGATCTTTACTCTTCAAATAATAATAATAATTATTATTATTAATATTATTATTATGAGAAATTATAAAAAGAAATATAATAGTAAAACTAAAATTAGAAACCTTAGGTTACTAAATATAGAAAAAATATAAAAAAAAACAATAAGTTTTATAATAGAAAATAAAATATAATAAATTATATTTTAAGTACTTTAGTACTTTACAAAAATAGAAAAATTAAGAAAATAATAATATAAATAAGTTAACAAATCACGGATCGTTTATGCCCTCATTGCATTCAAGGATTATCAATGTAGAGTAAATATTAGTGTTATTGTTATTATTATATAAAATCAAACTCATTTTCCGGTAATTACTAGCAATTAGGATTACCTATTTCTTTTTTTTTTCACATTCTCTCGTTCTGCTATTTTTGTTAGTAATTTACACAGCAGTTAGGACAGGTATGTTACCTCAGAACCTTTCCACAGATTACAGAATAACTATGAAAGGATATCAGAGTTTCTCATTTAAACTACTTTGTCATCCCCAATTTTTGCAAAAACCTGATTTTGAAATTGTTTTTTGAGTTTCTACCGACCATTTTCGATATTTTTAACCTCGTAAAATCATTTTAGTAGGAACTTAACAGTATTTTAATTACTTAAGATTAAAAATTATATTTTTAATTTTGATGACATTCAAAATCTGTCTATGTAATTAAAATATAGAGGGGTCCATGAAAATGTCGTTTTTTTAGAAATATTATTAAGAAAAATATTTCAGTACATAAATATATCATTATTATGTACTTTTGTGTCACCAAATACTTTATTTAAAAAAAATTTTGGACCCCTCTTCTATAGATGAATATAACAATTCCCTTCACGTCCTTCAAGAGCTTTTATGACTAAAATTTTTGATTTTGATGTTTAAAAAATATTTTCAAATTATTCAAGAGTACGAACAAATACAATCACATATCGTTATAAGGGACCAGTTTTGAAATTTAAAATGTCTGTTATAAAGAGGGTTTTTAAAACGGGGAATTTTGATCACATAACATACACGGATTACACAGTCAATAAAATATTTAAAATTAAATTTTTTTTAAAAAACCAAATTGTGTGTTTGTTTTCATTTTGGAATGCAAAACCATTTTTATTTTTTCTTCAAAATCATTTATATATTTTCATCAGTTGATGTTTTAGTCGATGATATAAATCTCTTAACAGTATCACGAGAGGCTAGAACTTCTTTTTCAGTTGAAATATCTGGTGATTCTTTCATAAATTTTTCGTCTGAAGACATAGAATCACTTGATTTGATAAGTTCTACAATATTTTCAATGTTAAGCTCTTCCCACGATTGAATATCTTCATCAAAATTAACTTATTCACAAGCTGATATCGGATCATCATTTATTCATTTAAAAATTCTAACAAATATAATAATTATTTAAACAATTCCAGTAAAAAAACGTTCTAAAATAAATTTAAAATTTGACAACAGCTTGCTCTAATACATAGGGTACCTTATATATAACAAATAGGGTAATTTTCAGTCAATTTTTAAAAAAAATATTTCATTCCAATTTGTCCCTTAAAATAGGTATTCCTTATAACGATCAAATAATCTGTAAATTGGATATCTGTTTAAATGCATAAGAACCTGAAAGAATTTTAAAAAATCGCTGAGATATTGAATACTTATTTCAAAAACATTGTAACAATGGACTCCTTTATAAGTCACAGTAAAAATTTGGATCGCTTCATTTAAATGTGGTAGTAAATTGATTGAGCATGGTCTAACCAGTGGTCGTTTCTCAGTTAACATATTTTTGTTGTTGAAATAGATGATATTGGTAGTAAAACACCAGATCTTATTACTTGTGAAATAGGTAGTACAAAGAAAATCTCGTATGAAATTTGCCCCATAATTTGAAACATAAACTACACTTGAGAGTTTTCCTGGAAAAGTAATGTCACTATCTCAACAATTCAATAAAGAAGTGTGTGAAAAGAATTTTTTAAAGAGTGGTTGAAATGTTTTAAACAGAATTAATCTGATTTCATACGCTGTTTTATAATTGCTGACGAAATATTGATTATCAAAAATTTATCTAAACCCTTCAACTGCAAAAATTTTTTAAAAAATGTTAAGAAGAAAAATTGACTTATGAGACGAAGTATAAATTAAGAAAATATTTTTTTATCATCTGCTTTAGTTATAAGAAAACTGGATAAACTTTTGTTCAATATTTCTCTTTAAAATAAATACAGGGTGTTTCATAAATATGTATACGCGTTAAAAGCACAAATAATAATCTAATATCAACCGGATTTATTAATCCAAGCATTTTTTGTACAAAAACTATCCAAATAAGAAATGGCTATCAACAAATAATAAATTAATTAATAAATTAATTAATTGCCGCACTTACAAAAATTACATTATCTTTTGTCCAAAGATTTCAAAATATTTATGCAATGTAGCTATAAGTGTCTTATTGCAAACGTAAAAAAATAATTGAAAAATTCTTAACATAACCAACTATATTAAGCAAAGAATAAAAATATCAAGAAAAAACCGACACAAATTAAATGCCACAATTTCGAAAAAATTGATTTTTATTTACAAAAAGTGTACCAATACGATTCTAATAGTTTATTGAGCTGCCGTGAGCATAAATTCTATTTGGCATTGAAGTTATCCAATTTTCCAGGATGTATTGATCCATGTCTTCCCAACAGCCAATAACTGCCGATTGCAGCTCATCAATGGAATTGAATTGCTTTCCACCAGCATATACCTTCCGAACCAACACTCCCCATAAGTTTTCTATTGGCTAGTCCATAACTTCAATATTTTTACCTTTTAGCCATTCCATAGTTGAACGGGATACTGAAAGACAGGGCTGAATCCGCCAAAATCTTTTATAAAAGATAGTAGATTGTCTTTCAGGAGTCTCTGATACCCCCAGAGACTGATACCCCCATTGATTTAGATTGCCGGAAACAGTCGCCAGACTCGACCTCCCACTGAAATTGAAACAGGCCCAAATCATTAAAGATCCTCCGCCCGAGTGTCTTTTGGAAAATTGCATGCTTTCTTTTCTCAAATCATGCAAATAGTATGCATGGCCATCTGGTCCGTCTACATTAAATTTCTTTTCGTCACAATAGATAACCTGCTTCCATTCGTCGCCCAGTGCTACTTTACTTTTCGCCCATTGCAAATGCTTCAATTTGTGTTCAACATTCAGTGGTGGTTTATCACCAATTTTTGTTATTTTAAGACTTGGGAATTGTTGATAAAACGGCGGATAGTCTCCTTGCTTACGTTTAAGTTAAGTTCATGTTTAATTGTCGAGTTGGAAATCGATTTATTGCTGGCTTTGCGAATAATCAATCGTTTCGTTTTTGGCGAAATCTTTGTGTTTGGAACAGGCTTACGATTTTTGATATCTCCATTTTTCAAATAATATCTTATAGAGCTTTCATTTCTGTTTAACTTATTTCCGATCCATCGGTTTGATTTTCCAGTTTCGTGGTAGGACTTGATCATGTCTTTCTCAATGTCGGACATTTTGCTTAAATTTGGCATGGTAAGAATTTACTAAACAGTTTAAATAATAATTTTTATAATTATTAATTCTCACTTATTATATATTGTAAAAATTTTAAGTTTAAAATTGATAAAGAAAATCCAAATTCAATTTAGTGCGGCAATTAATTATGGTCAACAAAAATTTTGAACTATATAAACAAATTAAATTTAGTTAAATTACAACTTAATTTAAATAATATAATGCTGTTGAAATAAGTTCTTATATCTTGTACTTTCATCAATTTTACTCAAATCAAAATTCCTGGCTACCAAAATTTTAGATTTTATATTGCTTAATAATGTACATAATATGTAAATGTATTAAAAAAATCGCCAGCTTATTAAAATTGCAGATTTTTAAAATTAAAAGAAGCCGTGCTCTAGTTTGAACATACTCATATAAATATGAAACAGACTGTAAGAATTAATATTATTTAGGGTCATTAACTTGAAAATGTTTAAAAAAAGAAAGTGTGAACAATCTTCTATTCTATATTAATTTTTTTCTTAAAAATTTGTGAATAATTAATAATTATTGATTTTAGAATTCAGTGTTTTCTTAATCAATTTTTCTCTATTTTATTATGTAGCTTCATTAAAATTATATTTACAGAAAAATGTTTTTAAGTCGAGTCACGATAAAAATAAAAGTAATACATCAAAAAACAATTGATTTAAAGTAATTTTTAATGGAATTTGATTATTGAAATATCCATAATTGTTGTTACAATTCTCTTGTCGTGAGAGTCTCCACATGTTCCTAAATTTCTCTATTTATAAGATTAAACAATATCATGTGGGTTCTTTTTTCAATTGTAAAAGAGTTTAAATTAAAACAAAATAAATATTTTTTTGATTTTTTTAAAACAAAATTAAATGATTTTACTCTGGACTTAAATGAAATCTCATCAAACAAATTAAAAAAGTTTTTCTGTGAAATTTTTTTTCCTTATTTATAATAATTTTTTACTTAATTAATAAGTTAGAAATAAAAACCTGTAATTTCTCACATAACAAATTTTATTTATTTTTTAAATAACTTTTCTTATAAAATACTTTTCCAGTTTTCCTAATTTTGTTTCTTAATTTTTTGCTTAATAAATTAAAATTTTGTAGATGATTTGTTAAACTTCAAATCCTAATTGTGCATAATCCTTCACATTTTCTTTCTCTTGTACTGTATTCTGTTTCTCTTTGGTTTCTCTATTCAATCGACTGAAATCATTAAATGAAGTTTTTTGTTAACCTAATTATTTGGGAATACTTTTTAAATAATTATAATTATATTAATAAAGATAATGGTAATCATTAATAGACCTTAACTCACTTAAACGATTGGATAAGTATTAAGTTGGTGCAAAATTAAAGTCCTTTAATAACCTTGTAGTTAAGACGTCATAACTCAGCTAAAAATAAACTTTCATAATCAAAATAAAATCCCCGAGATGCATCGAATTTCTGCCAACGATTAACAAAATTATTGATTTCGGATGAATAAAAGTCTTTTATGTAGATCACGAATTTATCTTTTGTCATTTTGGCATTGGTTATGTTCTTAAAGCACCAGTTATAAAGGACGTTGTCCAGTGGCTTAAAAAAGAAAATCTGTTGACAACAGGTCTGTAAGTGAGTTAAAAAGTACCTCAAATCATTACATTTTTGCAAATTAAGAAAATGTAATTTTTATATTTCATTTGAAATAATGAGGATAGAATTAATTTAAAAAATGAATTTTTTAAAAAGTTTTTTGAAAACTATTTTAATTTTTGCTTATGTTTTTAAAAATAATAATTGAACTATTTTTGATAATTTTCTAAAAATCCAATATATTATTACAAGTTATATTAACAGAGCAGACTTTAAATATGTTATAAACACACAAAATTAACAGGCGCCTTTTAAACAGAAGATATCTTATAATAGAAGAAACACGGTACCTATTGAAATATATTTGGGTGTATTATTATATAATAATTATTATATTATTATTATATAATAATTAGATTTTCTGGTGCATTTATAACAACATTAATGTAAGACATTTTTCTTTAAAATTCATATTTTTAAAAAAAATTACAAAACGCAAAACACAGAGAAAAATTAATATTACTCTTTGAATTACTTTTTAAATGTTTGTTAAACCAAGATTTTTTTCTACTATAAATTATTGCAGACACAATTATCTTTTAATTAAAAATAGTGTTTATCTAAATACTGTAAATAACGACTGCAGAAATGTTTGTTTTATTTTATGAGAATTAAGATTAGGGAAAAAGAAATAAATAAATTAATTTGTCAGTATTTGTCAACTTAAATAAACAAATTTATACTGATAACAGAATGAGGGCTGATTTAATAAAAGACTAAATAATATAAAAATATAAAAGGATACATACAGATCGAAAAAAAAAACTAATTTTGAAGTCAATAAATAAATAATATTAAAAATTAATAATTTTTTGATCGATAAAATTAAAAAAAACATTAAAAATCGAATAATATCTATTTGAAATACATACACTTTAAATTCTAACTGAGCTATTCACAAATAATAAAGAATAATAACAATAATAAAAATAATAATATTAATAAATAATTACAAAAATCTAAATTTGTAAATGAATTAGGAAACTATAAAACAAAGTATGTACAGAATTAAATCTCACTGTGTGAAATTTCATAATTCATATCATCTCCAAACTTATTACTTTTTGTTCTCGAAGATTTTTTACATCTTTCTTTCGCACAAGGCTTTTCATGATGAATCTTTTCCTCTCTTTTCTTTTTATTTGCTTTCAGATTTACGGATTCGATACCATTTGAAAAATACTTTGTTCTGAAAATAATATCCGGCTCAATCTCTCTAGTGTTATAATAACTAAAAGTATTCATATTTTCTCTTGAATGACTGTCCAGACTGTTGGGAGCGGCCTGCTTGACAATAACACCAATGTCATCATGTTTGATTATTTGCTTTCTTTTTATCATTTGCTTGTGAACATTAGATTGAGAAGATGATTTCTTTGCTTCAGGATAATACTTTTTGTATGGCTTTTCATGAGAAATAGACTTGTCCAAGTTGCTAGCTGATATTTCAAATAGACTTGAATGATAAGGTCGGTCAGTTTTTTTCAAGTAAGTTTGAAATTTGGAAGATGGAGTATCCACAAGAACAGCGATATCATCTACTGATATTTCATCAACATTTTCAGAATAGTACTGTGACTGTATATGATTATAGCTCTGGCATCCAAGGTTATGCTTGACCTTCACAAGAGCAGATTTTTTGCCTTTTTCAGTTGGCAGAGTATAGGTTCGGATTTGGTTGTCAATATCATATAAATACTTTGAATTTCGAGGAGAAGATAACTGAGTTGAAAAAGTTGTAGTAGAATCAAAACTGGCTTCCCTTTGTAAAGATTTTGTTCTTTTTAAAAATGTATTGTTATCGAGAGACTGGTTGATTTCATTTTCTCTAACGGAATAGAAATTAGATAATTCATTTGTTGGAGCGTCATAGGGTTTCGGTGTTGTATTTTGTATGAGCGAATTGCCAAGACATTTGGGACTAGATGTCGGTGACTTAGACATTGAAGAAAGGAAATTTTCTTTAGATAAAGTTGAACTGTGAGTACAATTTTTACGTTTCCACACGGAATCGTTATCAGAATTGATATTCATCTTTTGACTAATATATGATTTATCACATATTTTACTACTGGATTCTTCAGAAAATATTCCGTTACTATTGTCCTCATCAAGGAGTGGAGACGTTTTCTTTTCTAACAGCAATAATGGATTGAACGGGGAAACTTTATTAAGGGGTTCAGTAACCTCTTGGAAAAAGTTTGATTCATTAGTCTCTTCAATTGATTTCAAGTATTCTATTAACGTGTAAAATAGATGCCAATCTCCAAAGGACATTCCTAACTCTTTTCGTAATTCTTTAGGATCACAAGTTGCCAAAACCAAACCATTTGCATTAATTTCTTTTATTTTCTCTTGATATTTGCTAACATTTTCTCGGGATATCTCGTCTATCTGAGAAATCATCCAGACAACATTGTCAAGGCTAATTTCACTTAGTATAAGGGAGGAAAATAGTTCTTTGATGTTTTGAATGCATTTTCGAACGTTTTTGGGCGTTTTAACAGTCTTGACAGATTCTATGGTAGAATCTTTGGCCATAATAGTTGGAAATACCGTACAATTGTTAGACTTCGAAGAATAACTTCTATCGGAATAACCATCTAATAAAAAGACATAATATTATTTATTTTTTATTAATTATTTATAAAATATTAAAAAATTAAAATCATTTTCGTCAGAAAGAAAAATAACAAGAACGAGGATTTACTTTATTTTGACAAAAATATTTAAAAAGAAAATGGTTGTAAAAGCAAAATATTAAATAGTCTGAAAAGTCTTTTCTTTATTTCGTATAGCCTTAAATAAGAAAAACATAGATGTATGTTTCTTTTAATACTCAAACTTTTCTCAAACGAATTATTTCGGACGGTAAAAGAATGAATTTTATATAATAATGTCCACCGCAGAGGATCTTGGGGAAAACGTAGTGAATACTCACAAATCAACAGTGAAGAAATTTCATCAAAAAGATATTGCTGTGTATTTGGTTGGAATGGAAAGGAATCATATATTATGAATTGATTGATTCAAGCCTATGTTTACATTAAATCCAATATGTCTTAAGTAATTTCTACAAACTTCAAATACATTCTTATTTTTTATAGTTTTACCTAGAGGAAATGATTTAAAGTGATTCAATATGTGAGGCTGAGTTTCTACGTGTATATTTTCTGCATTGTAATGGGAGCTTAGCTTTAATTCTATTTGGTTTATAGTATAATGGAAGATTATTTGTCCTGGCTTTAATGAGAAAGCGTCATTGTTTATCATTTAAGTCTATATTGGTAATTATTTTATTTTATTTTAGAATTAAGGTAAAATTTCTAGTATGTACTGCACCAAGCTCGATAATTTGAAGGCTGCTATCGAAGTATAGCGACAGGAATTGAGGAATAAATATGTTGTAATCTTTCAACAGTATAACTCGAGACCATAGGTTTCTCTACAGACCACATAAAAGTTATTGCAATTTGGCTGGGATGTTTTGTCTCACCCTTCTTACTCACCTGATTACTCACTGATACGAACCATTAAATTTTTATTTATTCCAATCCTTACAGAATTCTCTTTATGGAATTAGATGATTTATATTCCTTAGATGATTTCCAAAACCACCTAGAAGAGTTTATCGATCTAAAACCAGAGAAATTCTGGAAGGATGAGATTTTAAAATTACTTTACAGATAGCGAAAAGATGTTGATTTAAATGGTGATTATATTTTTGAATAACATTTTTTGTAGTAATAAAAAATCAACTTCGAATTTTTCTTAAAAATACGAAAACTTTTTACTCAACCCAATAATAAAATTGAAATTAATTTGTGACATCACGGTTGTAGTGATACAATACAATAACTAAATACTTTCCCCCTTTATTTCCTTATCTATTGAACTAGTGCAGTATGTAAATATGAAAATTATTATTGTTGGGAAAAATAATTTTCTGTTTGTCTTTATATTAATCAAAATTTTCCTCATACTGAACGAAATAATGACTTGAGGCATTTTCTTCTTGAAATAAAAATCGTATATATAATCTCGTTCGATATTATCTCCAGTTTTCATGTCATTATAAATGTCTCCTAAGGCAAAAGCTTTTTGTTAATAAATATATGAAATTCGTACAATATTATATCTCTCAGTTGAATGGAATCTAAATATGAAAAAGTCCAATTTGTGGATAATATAAATAATATTTTTAAAATATCCTTTTGACCTCGCCAATTATTAACGAATAAAAATTATATAAAATATTTAATAATTAATCTAGTACGATTGGGACTTTCTCGGTAAAACACAAAAGAATGCTTAAATGTATACGAGAATTTTATGAAATAAGACTATAATTTTGGTTTAAGATGTGATCTGGAAGACTTCGGAATAAGTCCCTGTAGGTTTTGAGGTCTAGTTGATATCTTGAATTGCTAGACATAGGGTACTTTAATATTTTATAATTATTAATAATTTACGATAATAATCTTTTTTCTCTCGTTTAAACCAACCGATATTTAAAATAATTATTATTAATAGGAATGATTTTTCTCGGTTGCCAGGTCGTAATTACTTAAATTCAAATTGATGAAAAATTTTTAATTAATTTGTAGTTTTTATGAAAAAATTTCCACTTTAAAGAACAAATAAAATAATTAATTATTTTTTGAAATGTACAAATGAGGAAACAGGGGAATTTTGTATAATAAAATGATTTAATTTTGGCGACAAAATGATTTATATTTAGTCTATGATAGAGAATTCTATTTTCAATAATTTCGTTAATTTTCGAAAAGTATAACATTCCTTACAAATACGTACTGAATATTCGATAAGGCAATATATCATATATAAACAGCTACCAGAATAATAAGAAAAAAAAAACTATGATGAGTCCGAAGTACATTTGAACCTGCTTAACTTGAACACTATTTAACATGAACATTTTTTAATGGAACAAATTAATTTTTTTGTAAATATTGATCTAAATTACTATACATTTTGTATCTTAAACTAGAAAATTGTGTAACTTTGAACATGAACATTAAGATTTTGAAAATTTTTTGCATTTCTTATAAAAAAATTTAAAAATTGTTGGTTTAACTTGAACATTTAAAAAAAGCAAAAATATCTTAAATTTAAATAGTTTTATCATTTGATGAAAAATACTACAAAAGGGCAACCAGATGACGGTCGACACCAAGAAGGAAATACTTATTAAATATCGTGAGTCAAGTACTCCACAAAGAAATCTGAGTGAAGAATACGAATGTTCTTTGGGATAAATCAACCAATTGAAATTATTAAGGAAGCCGGCGACATATTGAATTTAAATAATCTAGTTTAAAAAAGAAACAGAATCTGTACAAAAGTTGATGACCATTTATATAAAAGATTTCAGTTTATAAGACTGAAAATGTTTATCATTACCGATGATAATAAAGTAATCATAATAAGGACAAAAATAATCTTCCCTGTGGCTGCAATCTTTCATAAGATGGCATCAGATTTAATCCTTTAAACTGACAGTGGAAGCTGACCTAATAGATACTAATGTAGTAAATGATTTTCTTAACTACTCTTATAATCAGGTTAAATATTCATTGGATGGGGGAAATATTTTCTTGTTTTACTAAAACATTGAAAATAAGTATTATATTTAATTAACTGTTAATTAAAAAGAGATGATTGGTTTGAAATGATATTGTGATGCAAGTAAAAATTTTCTTGTAAAAGTAAGTTGATTTTTCTTAGGTGCTTATGACAACATCAAAAAAGAAAGTTGATATCTTTAAAATTTTATTAAAATAAGAATAAGAATACTAAGCAGGCTCCAAGAAAAATTATTAAAGTTTATGGAGATGATGATTATTGAGAGTAGTATCATATTGGTTACCAATGTCAATAATGTTCGAACTATATAATAGGTCAGTTCTACAATTGGCCATTAGAGATTTCTCAAAGGGTAGCAAAAAAGAATTGTTCTGTGTCTGGTGAAATTGAAACTTTTGTCGTACAACAAAACAAATGAATCTGATCCGTATTGTGACAAAATAATATGATTGAAGTAAGAGATTGGAAAATTCCAATGAAATCTGATAAGCATGTCAATACAATGTCATATCACAACATATCTTTGAAGTCCCGATAAAGTTTGAACGAGTTTAGTTGGGAAGTTATAATGAATCTACCTTACCACCCCGGATCAAAACAGAACCAGATTATTATCTATTTAAATCTCTGTGCAACACAGTCCGTGGGTTTTAACCCAAAGCTTCAATTTACCCGGTCAATATCAAATGTACGGTCACGACCTTTGTAATATTCAAAGGTCTCATAATCTTGGCAAAAATGTTTATGATCATTAACTATTCTTTAGTCAAATAGTTATTTATTTTTGCAAGCCATTTCAGTAGCTCTTTTGCTCAGTTTGTATTCGTATAAGAAAAATGTTCTAATTTGACTTTATATATTCCGATAAGTCATATAGAAAAATAATAATAATTATTATTAATTAAAAATTATTTATTATAAAAAATACATTATGAAATTTAAGCTTTCGAAAGGTACCAAAACAGCAACCTGTACTTTTAAATCTGATAAGTAAGTTAAATAAGCAAAAAATTCTTGTTTCCACCAGCCTAACATTTTCAAGTTACTTTACTCTCATCAATAAAAAGATTGAAGGAACTTTTTATTGTAATTTAATTGTGTAATTTTTATTTATCAAAATTACTTTCTTAATTAAAATAATTAAAATAATGTATTTAAATATAACAATTAAATTATATTAATTAATTAATTAATTAGTTTTCAGTTTTCGATCTTTCAATTTCATATTTTATTTTAATTTTTTTACTTTAATGAAATGAATAAAAAATAATATTAACTGGAGTTTAATTTTCAATTTAGAGTATATAGTCGACATTGTCTCTGTTAAATTTTATTTATTATACTTTATAAGGGATAAGCTACATAATAAAAAGAAAATAACTTTAGAATTTTAAAGCAATAAATTAAGCAAAGTATTGTATAAACATTTAATGTAATCATTAACAGAATTAGTAGGAGGGAGTGCAATGAACAGTTGCTGAGTGAAAATAGAAAATAAAATTATATTCTCATGGAATAAAAAATAAACTCCTAAGGACAACTGGGGAATCCATATTTAATACCCTTGATAATAAGAAAAATATTTTAAAATGGCTTTTCCATGAGTCCTTGGAGCAAAAAATGAAAAGTTCGAAGTAATCTCCTATAAGACACGTATAAAACTTTTACAATTTCATTTGAAATGAACTATAATGATTTATATATATTCTGTGGACTTGAAAATGGAACATCAATTACAGGAAAGGAAATATGTGGTTTATTATCTTATCATTTTATAATCATTGTAATTATTATGTGGTAATATAATTTTTCAAGATTTTATTACCGGGTTGTCTAAAAAGTTTTACCAGATGAAAAACGTAAGAAAACTAAGACAATCTTCAGAACTTTAATCAAATACATATACGCCATCTTGTTCGACAATGTCTTGCCATTTCTTTGGTAAAGCTAGAATTCTGTCAGTGTAGAGGTTCTCTAATTTTTCTCTGAAAAACTGAGATAAATAGTTTTTGGTGTATTTCTGAATTCACTTTTATACCATCAAGGAAGTTCTGCAGTGAACGAAACAAATGATAGTGCAATATCAGGACTATATAGGGAATGCAACCAAATTTTACAACCAGGGTCCTTCCATTTTTTCTGAGTGATCAAAGGCACGTGTCATGGTGAAACACATTGCATTTCCTACTTATCAATTCTAGGCATTTTATTGCAATTGCCTGCTTTACCCTAGTTAATTGTTGACAGTAGAGAACAGAGTCAAAATTTCGACCTGGTTGTAGTATTTCTTGGTAGATGATTCTTTTGTAATCCCACCAGATGCAAAGCAGTATCTTCCTTGGCGGCAATTTCGACTTTGCCACGGTTTGTGGGATCTCATCACGTTTTGTCCAAGATTGTTTTCTAACATTGTTCTCGTATCTGATCTACTTTTCTTTACCTGTAATAAGACCTTTCAAAAATAGTTCTATAGTTTCTTTTCAGCAATGTTTGGTATATTAAAATTCGGTCTATTAAAATTTTCTGTGTTAAATCATAATTTTTAAAATCAGCTTTCTTTCAATGATTCAAAACGATTTGATTATGAAAACCAAGGTCTTCTAAGATTTCACGGCTGCCAATGTGCCTAAATTTCTCCACCTTCTGAATGATTTGATCGAATTTTTGAAATTTTAGCCAGGCAGAATAAAAGTGCGTCTTTGACGTCGAAATTTCTAGAGCAAAATCTATGGAGCCATTCACACACTATTCTATCACATACAACATCTGTACCATAAATCGCTGCATTTTTTTCTTTAAGGAAATAAAATTTCATAAGGTATTGAATTTCTTCATTATTTATGTTCATTTCTATATAAATAATACGTATAAATAAATTTTTATTTTTTAATAAAATGCGAAATCTCCTTAAGCAATTTGAATGGTGTGATTATTAAATTTATATAATTGAAATATTTAAACAAATAAAATATCAATATATATCTGTAGACGTGTTTTGCCACCTATTAACAAAATCGGCAGAAACGTTTTAGACAACCCAATATTTTATGGTTTTGTTTACGGTATCATAATTAGTAAATAAAAAATACATTTGATGAAAGGTCTTTTTCTAATCTAATAAATTTGAGGGTAAAAGTACTGTATTCATGTATGTTGAATTAATATTTTATAAGATATAAAATAAATTGGTATCAAATAATTTACAGAAACCTGTAATATAACGATATAATATACAATTAATGTATATTCTGATTAATAATAATAATAATAACAATAATAATAATAATAATAATAATAATAATAATAATAATAATAATAATAATAATAA
>JBBMKC010146241.1:0-15779 GCA_037834085.1 Bipalium vagum
TGTATTTTATTAGATATATAAATCATTAGATAAAAAAATTAAAACAATTTTTAAAGATTTTATATTTTGAGGAAATTATTTATTATTATTATTATTATTTATTATTCCGTAAAAATAATTTTTCATCAGAATAAATTGACTTGTTATTTATATTAAGCATGGGGCACTAGAAAAGTCTGTTATGTCGGGTACTTAAGGGATATTCTGATTGAATTACGATAAATCACTTGAAATAAAAGTTATAAATAAAATATGAAGCTTTCACTGTTTTATTAGTTAAAATATATGAGAAAAATAATTTTTATGAATAAAAGATGTTTCAATGCTAAATGGTATAGAACAGTTTGCTTCACACGTGTGATTTCCAAAATAAGAGAATTAATCAAAATTGACAAATTATTTTTCATCATGACAACGCTAGATGATAAACCAGGTGTACTCGATTTATGCATTCTTTATTTTACATGTTGGTTCATTAAAAAATCAATTTCACAGGTACTAAAAATGTAAAATAAAGAATGCATAACTCGAGTACACCTGGTTTATCATCTCGTGTCTTCTTTTTGTTCCTAATCATCAAAATGAAATTCGTGTTGAACAATTTTTGTTGCCTAAAGCACCTATTGCAAAATTTTATATATTGATTTATGAAGTGTGAAAAATACTTCGAAACTTGGTTCGATCGTATTAAAGTGTGTGTGAATTTTAAAGGCGATTATTTAAAAATAAATGCAAACATTTTCGGTTTGGTTTTTTTTTAACTAGATTCTTTCTCTGCAGCCTACAAGTATAAAATTAATAATTTCAATTCATTTACTATGAATTTAATTTTTTTATAATTAATTAAGATGTCTAATCTACATTTCAAAATTATTTATTTCACAATATTAATTTTCCTTATTAATAAGTAGTACAATGTAAATAAGAAACTTCAAGTCAACCAACATCAGAGTTGTATTATTGAGTTTGTCTAGTTTTTACAATTGTTTGTTTAAATAGTCACTTATAAATTCAGAATATTATCTGTCTATCTTTTCAAGATTTTAATTTAAAACAATTTTCGTTATTACATAATAAAATATAAAATAAAGAGTAATAATAATATTTTAATGATCATTATTACAACAAAATTCTAATAATATATAAATAAAAATGAGCAGACTAACCCTGGTCTTACTTCAATGTGTCCGTGACTGAAGTTATCCATGCAAATCTCATCAAATTTATTACTTTACTTTATCTTTTATATCATATTTTATAAAAAATTAAACCTTTCATCATTAATCCATCTCAAGATCGAATCTTTTTTCTCTTAATTCTATTTTACTTACACAAATGTATAGCGCGACAAATTACCATAATAAATGACATAATAATAATATTTGCATTTTTAGATCACTCTCATTCGTCTTGCACACGAGATTAATTTATAATATATTTATAATTATTTTATTCTTAGAACTGATGTAGAACAAAATAATTATTAATCAATAAAGTTAAGAAAAATTGACTGGAAAATAAATAAAGTTTTATTTAATAAATATTTGCGTAAATAATTATATTACAAAAACAGCTAATCAAGAAACCCTCAATCTCTCGACGATGGTCAATTTTTGACTAAAAATAACAATAAAAACAAACAGACAAAGATAATGAAGCTTTTATTTAAATACTCAAAATAGTTCTATTGAATAAAATTTTCTTTAGTCTTTCCTTATCCGGATTTGAACAGGAGGATGGCCACCTGACCCAAGTAGAAATAAATAAAATGTTTTGTTTCATGGGTCACATAGCTGAAAAGGATAACAAGAATCACATTTAATCAATCTTGACGTTGAACGAAGACAAATAAAAAACGTCAAAAAACGTACCTGCCAAAGTTTCGTCCGACAATGCAATGCCAAGTAGGATTGAATTGTTTATCGAACTCCTTCTTGATGTAGGCAGCGATGTCTTTTTCGATATTGAACTTCTCCATGGCTTGAGTGGCACAATTGACAGCAGCCTCCTGCATGTCCTCTTGCATATCGGCATTCTTTATTACGGCTTGACGTTCAGACATTTTTTATGGTTTACAACATTTTTCGTCATTATATATATACAAGTTGCAAACGATGGAATAGTTTAGTAGCATAGTCACTTATTTGTTGATCTCATTTACATAATTCAGTTCTATTCTGCACAACCAATATGATCGCAGCACAATATTGACTACTCTACTAAAAATTGAGAATTCTACTGAGCATTCTTTAACTGACCTTATTGTTGACAATTAAATAAATAATCTTTTTTTTAATCACAAAACTTGGCTGAACTTTGTTTATGGAAATTGCAAATATCAAATTCTGATATTTATGAAAATTAATAATAATAATAAAAATGAAGAAATGTCATGACGAAAGTTCCACATTTTCAATCACTTCGGATTTCATATCATACTTGGAAGAGGGACGAGTTTAAAAAATGTGAAAAATTCATTGTATAAAACTTATACTATAAGTTTTGGTATTGAACCTTTGTAAAAGTGTCCAATTAGTTGTAATCTCTTGGAGGTTCATATGTTCAGAGATAATAAAAAATATTATGATATAAAACAGAAAATAATTCCACATGCATATAATTTATTTTTGAAAAAATGAGATGCAAATCATTTGTTATGTAGAAATATTAGGGTGATTGGAAAGTCTTTAGACTAATTTAAGGCAAATCCAAAAACTTCATAAAATATTTTAAACAAAATGTTATTCTATAAATTGCTCAACAGTTTTCTGCCATATATCCGCAAGTTGATTGATTTCTCTGTTTCACTGTTTTTGAAAGCAAAAAAAATTGGGCAGGCATTTTTGACCTCGTCAACCGAAAAAATTAATCGTCCACGTAGGAGATGTACTATTGACCTAAATTGATGGTAATCAGAAGGCGCTAGGTTTGGGTGGATGATGGAGAAGGTCAAACTGCAGTACATCAATTTTAAGGCGTTTTATAAGTGTTTTGGCATTATCATGTTGAAGAATAGCGCGTTTACGATTGAATAAGGAAAGTGGATAACGGGATCTCAAATGTTCTAAATTTGTTGAATAGAGTTAGGAATTGACGGTTTATCAATTTTGAAGAAGCTCAAAATACACTATTCTATCGTAATTCCACTATACTTTGAGAACATTTTGACAAGGGTTCTCTTTTTGGTATTGCAAGAGATTTTTGATTCGAATCGAGTCATTGATTTTGCTTGTTTTAGTTGGTAAAATAAATTCATTTTTCGTTTGAAATGAAAATTCGTTAAAAACCATTCATTTTGACAAATTTCGATCCTTCTTTTTAGTTGCTCATAGGTTTTTTTTTGGAGAAATTTCGCTACATTGTTTGTTAATTTTTTTCAAACTTATGTAAATGATCATGTGCTGTTAATTTGGTTAAATTCAATTCTCCTGAAAGTCTTCGCTGACTTGTAGTGAGGTTTGCTTCAACGTATGACCTTGGGATCAATCGATAACAGGCGTCCGGTACGTGGTTGGTCATCGAAATCAAATCGATCATTTATACATTTTTGTAACAGTTTTAGAGCATTAAAAAAGTTTTTTTCAACTTCATTAAGATTATAAGAGCATACCTTCAGTGACCCCCCAAGTTAAAAATATGATGTTTTATGAGGTTTCCGCTTATAAGCTGTCTGAAATGTCTGTACAACATTTCCAAATATTGTATCTGAAAAGTTTATTCGCTTCTCAGGAAATAATTTCAATCTTGAGAATCTACCAAATTTGGGTTATCTTAAAGTGACTGACGACGCAGACAAATAATATACGTCTCTTCAATTATGTAAAACTCTTTCCAAGCATAACACAACTACTAAATTTCATACTATTCTGGTTCCGAAAAAACTGTCTCAACTGAATCTTTTTCAGAGAATTAATATCTTTTTTTCATTACTTGTCAGACAGAAATTGTGTTTAATTATTAGATTGTGCACAGACTGGAGATGAGAAATGAATTCTCTATGTCAATTTGTACAACAGAGGTCAAAGGAATACCGCTAATTACACTTAAATTAAGGTGACGTCAGAATAAAAAAATGTCATATATTACGATTTTTGAAATATTTGCGAATCAGGAACACAAATATATTGCATTATTATTGACGGAAATTTTTTTTAATAAACTTTAAAATAGAACTTTCATTTTAGTTAAAATTTTTAAAGAAATTATCGAAAAAATCCTACCAATCTAAAATAAGCTGAATAAAAATTAAATATTGATTCCGAAAAATTCCAAAAAATAAGGAGATAAATATAAGGTAAAAAATTAAATGCATAAACAGGGCTAGTCAGTCTAACATATACAAACATCATCACGAATATAATAAAAGGCAATATGAACCCTCCTCAAAAATACCTTCGTCTCAACATCTGATTAGAAATCAATGAGAAATATCAAAAAGTCCAAAGAATCGTACTTAATAAAGAAAAAATTACTGGAAAATCTCCAATTTTTCTTTTATCTTTTTTATTTGATATTAAAATTTCTAATTTTAATACTTTTTATTTAATAGATGAGAACATAAAATTATTTTTTCATCATTTATGATTTCAAATAGATTAATTTAATACGAAAAAACGAAGTCTTGAGTCTTTGGACCGTTTGAAAAATAAAAGTTAATTAAAAAATATTATTTTGAAATCTGTCAACATTTTACCTTCACAGTTTTTTGAACGAAATAAAATTCTAATTTTTCCATATATCTTTGATATCTT
The DNA here is from genome assembly GCA_037834085.1 of Bipalium vagum. Classification (NCBI taxonomy): domain Eukaryota; kingdom Metazoa; phylum Platyhelminthes; order Tricladida; family Geoplanidae; genus Bipalium; species Bipalium vagum. The sequence goes on from JBBMKC010146241.1 coordinate 4,752, forward strand.
CAGAACACCAACAATAATTCCAAGCCTCTCACTAAATTTAATCATTTTCGATATAAATTGATTACGATATCGATTCTAAACAAGTCTCACTTAATTTATGGTAAATGGTAAGAATACTTTTGACTACAAAAACGAGCATTGTTTTTGTTCTCTGACAAGAATATCTTTGATATTCAAGTTTAAGTCTAAAACTTCTTAATCGTATCCTTGAAAAATGCAAATGTAACACCTAAAATATCAAATCCATTTCAAACAGGTACCTACCTTAACTCTAAGAAATTTCCAAGCGAGACTTTCAGATTTGGATTAACAAAAGAAATTTTATATGAATATACACACTATTTCCTACATAATAAGAACAATATTTTTACCAAAGTATTTTCAAGGTACCCTTCAAATTGAAATATACGCCACTTTGTAAATATCACTTTCCGTAAAAATCTGATGAAGAAAATAATCAATTAGGCCCCATATATTGTAGGAGAGCGATTTACACCGGAATTAATTAAATATGAAATTACTTTTAAGACGGTCTCAGACCACTGATCTCAACTTTGATAGCATAACTAAAAATAATAATATTCAAAATTACAATAAAATTTATTTATTTATTCAAACATCTGGTGAATTTGTTATCTGTATTCTGAGTGATGTGATTTATTCTTGGAGTAATTTCGGCTTCGGTCTTGACTTCTGCTTCTGCTTCTTCTTTTTTCTTTTCGATCTCTTCTTCGATAACGATCTTTCCTGTCCGATTCTCTGCGATGATATTGTTCTACACTGTTGTTACTCTTGTCTCTGTCTTCGTAAGTTTGATACTTATATTTTCTTGATCTACTGCTGCTTTCTTCTCTTCTTCGATGTCGGTTATATTCAACTTCTTGGCTACTACTGGATCTATTTCTATTTTCCTCAATCTCTGATTCTTTCAGAATCTCATCAAGTTCTTTTAGAACCTCATTGATCTTCACATAACCACTGTGAATTTTACCACTTATATGATTTTCTGTACTGTTTGGCAAATCATTCTTGTTTGTATACGCACCGCAAACATTACAGACTATGTCCTGGTTATTCGTGGATTCACTTTTCTGGCGCTCTAATTCTATCTTGTCATAATTACATTCTTTTTGCAATTCTTCTAGTCTAATGTAAAGATATTGAGACTCTTCAATTCTACCCTCATTCCCAAGTTTTTCAATTTCTTCTACTAATTTTGTGATTTCTTTTTCTTGATTGGCAATACGAGTTTCTATGATCACTTCGATATTGGATAGAAACCCCTTTTCCAGTCTTTCTTTATTGTACTTAATTTTAGTTTCAATATCTCTCACATAACCTTGTAAAAGTCTTTGCAATTGTCTTTCATATCCCATCTTTAGATGAGACGAGCTGGATTTGTAATTAGCTAGAATGTTGTTATCATGTATTTGAGTGCATGGGCCAAGATAGAGTCGAGTATTTACGAACAGATCGTGTGGACAGAAACCGGCTAAATATTCTTTGCAAACTAGATCATCTTTCCATGTGATTTCTCTTTTTCGGGTACTATTCCTATCTCTACCCATGAGTTGATCAAGAAGAGCTGCTTGACTACTGGTTGCCATTTGTCAGAAAATGATATATTTAATTTTGATTATTTAAACTTTTTAAAATAGGAATTTAAGGAATTTTTAAAGGTATGTTAACGAAATTTAAAATTGTTTAATTTTGCAATTATTTAAATAAAATTATTTTAAAATTTATTCCTTAATTTAACAATAATATTAATATATTTTAATTTTTATTATTTTAAATGGCGATTATTTTTTAAATGAGATTAATTTTAAATTTTCACTAAATTAAAAATAACAACAAATTGAAATAATAAAACTTTTAATCTTATTAATTTTAGCTTAAAATTTTAAGACTTTTAAACACAAGACTTTAGAAATTGTTTTTGCACAAAAATAATATTTTAATCTGTCTTATAATATATATATATTTAAAAAGGTAAATTAAGTTTTAATAATAAAAAATGTAATAAAAAACTGAAATTAAAAATAGCAACCAATCCAAAATTTTTTTAATTGATTAACTTTGAGAAAATTAAAGTTTTTAAAAAAATATTTTCGATTTTTAATCATATTTTAATAAAATCTTAATTTATTTCACAGGAGAATGTTTTGAAATTCCGGTAATGTTATTAAGTTAATTTAAAGATTTTAAATAAACAATCTATTTTTTAACAAATAATAATAGGACAAATATTATGATAATATTTAACCTAAAATCAATTGGTTTAAAACTTGACTTTTGCTTATTAAAAATCTAAAATAAAATTTATTAAATGTAAATAAAAACGAAATTTTATGTTTTTTTATATAGTAATCATAATATTTAAATATCGTATTAATAATACGGACATGTTCCTTTTTGGCCTCTATTAAGTCTGAGTTCATTACATAACTAAAACCTAAATTAAAAAAATATTTTATATAAAAAGTTCTCGAAGATTTAATTGATCTATAAAGACAGAATTATCTTTGATTAAGGTGTCAGGCTAAGATTATAACTTCAATCAATTTTCAGTTTATAAGTTTTAAATGAGGGATATGTGAGTGCTAAATGGTTTCTCTTGGGTTTTAATATAATGTCCTTTGTTTGATGATAATTGACTTCAAAGCACAAATAATTTTAGTCTTATAATGAATGATCGGAGAATATCGATCACAAAAAAACACAGATGGGCCGTAAGTTACTTTTATGTAATTTTTCAGAAACACCTGTCAACACAGTTTGGACGACATTCAAACCAATTTTCTTCAATTGTTATTATATTCTATTTATTAATTATTATCGAGTTTTATCTTACCAGTCTGAGAGCTTTGCAAAAACCAGAGTCCGTTACCCAATATATCTGCGCCACATCCACCAACTTGGGAAAACATCGAAGCTTGGTAAATTGGTATCTCAAGAACTCAAGGATTTTCAGAAAAATCGTTGCTATGAAATTTTTTTTGTTTTTGTTGTGTTAAAACAATGACAAATTTCTTTATAGCATAACAACCGGCAGTGGTTATCACCTACAGACTAATAATATTTTTATCATCTTTCTCACTTTCTACAACAAAAAGTCTTCCACAGCAACAGTGCTGCTCAGCATGCCTTTGGAGAGTTTACCTATTCAGGAAGACCCGATCACTACATCATTAAAATAAACAAACTTACTTTTTGTTGGCAGAAATTTGTAGACTGTCATGTATCATATTTTGATTAAAACACTTTCTTGTGTTCTGAGAATTTAAAAGACATTTGTGGATTAAAAAATCAATTTACTTAAAAATTTGATTTTTTAAAAAACTTAAACTCTGGTATATTGCAGTAGAAATAGATTGAAATGTGAACAAGGTTCAATGTTGGTTCCAAAAATTTTGAAATGGGAATTTGATCTCAATGATAGTAAAACTCGCGGTGGTCATGAGATCTGGTTCTCACTTTAAAAACTGAATGAAAGAGATCCGTTTTTGATTGTTTAATGACATTGATGAAAAGTGGGTTCTATATGACATTAGAGAGCGTTCCTACTATTTGTTGAATAAAGATGATTCCCTTAAACAATTCTCCAAAATATCACAACCAAATCATGTTAACTGCTTGATGGAATTCCAATGGTATGATAGACTTTAACTTTCTGAAAATATGCAAAACCGTTTAGTAGTATTGCCAAAATCTTCAAAACCAGAAACAAGTCTTTATTCTGCAATTTTTTAAAAGAAAGAAAATGATTACCTCTAGAATTCTATGATCCTATTGGTTTAATCATAATCATTATCGAAAGAGTGTTAGAGGTATCGATTTCGGACAAAAACAAACTTGTAAACATGTAATATTTCTTAAGTATGGTATTCAGTTTCCATCGTTTTGTAATAAATTAATTTAATACAAATTTTGTGTGTTTTTCTACAAAACTAAAACTTAGAGATAATATTTGAGTGTTTCTGTTAAAGTTAGTAACGATTATTTGTTTAATTTAATTAACTTGACTCCTATTTTAGGCGGAAATGCAAGATTATATACAAACAAAAGACCACTTGTTGGAAATCAGTATTTTTGGAAATTAGCATTAGAAACTCACAGATTATCGTTACAAGTTCACGGACATGGGTTTTCCGACACTTTATTTATAAGAGAAAAAAATCTTCATTTTGATCAATCCAAAAAAAACGACATAAAATATTCCAATGCGTAATAGGATAAATATTCATTGAAATAATCATATATACTTTTTCCGACCAGCGTCCCTTTAATGGTCTGTATCTATCAGGTCATAAACATTTATGCAATGTTCATGTGAAGACTTTTAATTTCTGTTCATTTGTGAAAATGTCAGCAACATCCCGGGACCTTTTTGATTCATACTCGTAAAAGACCGGAATGATTAATATTTATTGAAAGGTCTTTTACAAGTACATAATTATTATAATACTTTTATCATACTTTTAGGTGATTTTAACGCTTACACCTTTCTAAAATGAAAATTATCTTTTCGCTAAAAGTTTTTGGAAAGGTTAAAACCGAAACATCAATAAAATGAATTAAATTTATTAAGATTGTTTATGAAGATATATGTAGAAAATTTGGAGATAAAAATTGAAGAGACGATAAAATAAAAACGTGAAATGTAAAATCGTTCATATATGATTATACTCATATATTAAGGTTTCATATCAAGGTATCATATTAAGGTTTATAAAGAACACCTGACACCAACCTCATTGATTCAGAAAACAAGTATTATATAATAATAAAATAATAAAATTTTTAAAAAGTCTTGAGTGATATCTACAAGGACAACAATCAATTTCTGGATACTAAAATATCACATAGTTTTTAAGAATTTCAGTTGTGGAGGTGGTAGACGACTTGTTTGAATCACACTCTTAATCTGATTGTTAAGGTTAAGCATAATTTTCTATTTTTTTAAACAAAAAACGAAAAAAATTTGACTGGTGATGAAACTGAAAACCAATGGAATTTGGGATTACATTGTAGACATTTTATCCGAAATTATCATTTTCAATGTTTTGTCAAGAAAAAGGTTTTAAGTTTGATTGTCAATTGTAGGCGCCTAATTTAAAATGACTAAATTTAAACAACATATACGTATAAGAAAATGTTGGTAATGTTTATTCTTTCGATGTTTTAAAATTATTATATTTTTTTCTATAAAATATATTTAAAAAAAAACAATTCGTAATTATTATGAAATAAAATTTGACGAAAACGGCTTCAAATGAAATAATAAATATTCAAAAGCAAAACTTTATTTATTTTTGGAAAAAGATAGATTAAGAATAATATTTTATTGTGATTTTTAATTTTGAATAATTTAGGAGAAAAAAAATATAAATAAATATTGATTTTGTGATAAATTAGGTCAGGATCATTTTATTTTTATATTATGAAACACAATGTAAATAATGAGAAATAAAACTTTTGAAATGTAAAATAATCAAGATTTTTAATTTGATTTATTCACTTAAAATAATAGTTAAAATAGTCCTTTTAGATTCCATTAACATAAATTTTTAATAAAACTTGACTTCATATTTGGTAGAGTTTATACTGGGGTACTTTAACAATAGTTTAAAAATGCCATTCGATTAATATTTATTTTTCTCAAAATATCAATGTAAAAATGTTTTTATTATTGATCTTTTATTTTTTTAACATGTGATCAAGAGTTATCAAGGATTTTTGTAAGTTCTTTTGTTCGTATATTTTTGATTATTTATTTTTTCTTTTATTGTTGGATTAAATGCTCTCAAGGATTTTTGTAAGTATTTCTTTTCATATATTTATTAATCGTTAATTATTTCTTTCAGTGTTGGAAACTATCAATATAGGAGGAATTTTATTTGGTATTATTTTACTATTATTATTTTCTTATATTTGTAGGTCAAACACGCCGTTGGACATGCCTGGGTTTTCCGGATATACCTCCTTTTTCCAATCACTTACACATGCCTCATTATTTTGTATGTGTTCAGTAAGCCAAGGGCACATCTCTTGATGCTTTAAATTATTCTTTGAAGTATAAACCGCTTGGGTCTAGAATAATATAATAATAAATTAATTATAAAGACCACAAAAGTGTCAGAATTAGAATAATAGTACCAAAAATAATAATTAAATAATAATAATATAATTATAATTAAAAAGTAAAAAAGTTAATAATAATAATAATAATAAATGATCTAATCTTGACAATGGCGAATGTTGAATTTCTTATGTTAGATCAGGATCCGCAATTAGGGACAGATTTGGTATTAAGTGCTTAAAATCGGAATTGACATTATCAATTAATCAACTTTTCTTTCTTTTTAAATAATTAATATTTGAACTATCGATATTTGACTTAATAACATTCTATCTGATTAATATTGGATTGGATTGATTGTTTTGATTTCATTATATTTGAATCAATTTATCGCTTATTTTTGAATTTGTTATGTTTGATTTGTTTTGCAGTTGAGATCGATTTGTTGTGTGACAATCATTGTGTATCTGTATTAGTGAATTAAAATTTTTGTGATCGCTTTAATTCAATTATTTTCAAACACATTATTAATAAGTGAAAGGTTCAGTAAATTTACGAGCTAAATGTTAAGGAAAGGTTTCACGGTAATATAAAGAATAAAAAAGTAATTTTATTTTATATATTTTATTTTTTTTTTTTTAAATTTATTTATTCATTTGATCTAATATAATCGACTCACAGAGAGTTTTGAATTACAAAGTGTTTTAATATTAATAATAAAATGTATTAAACTACAAATAAAATGTTTTTTAATGACAAAATGTTTTGAATAATTTTATAATAAATAAGAATTAACATAGAACCAAAATCTTCAAATCACATTTTCCCCATTTTTTATGATTTTTAAAAAATTAAATTAAAAAAAAAATTTGCAATTTAAATTTTGGTTTGTATATTTTAAAACTACTTATTAGAAAGTTTTAATTAATAAAAATTATAAAAGTTTAGTTAATAAAATAAATTTTAATTAATAAAGCAATAAGATACTTAATTTGAATTAACATCAAATTTTGATGTAATAAACTTTTTAATCCTAAAAATGGTAAAAAAAATGATTGATGAAATGATTGATGAATTTATTACATGCCATAAAATAAATAAAAGAAAGAAAATTGAATTTTTGTGATGATTGTAATAGATATTTTGAAAAGGTACCTTTAACAAATCAAACATTACTTAAAACAAATATATAAAGAAATTCCGAAAATATATAAATGTAAAATTTGTGATTTTAAATTTTAAAAAAGTCGTTTATATCATGAAGGAATTAAAAATAATCTCAAACTTGTATCTTGAATACAAAACTTACTAAATTTTTTATCTATGAAAATAATTGGAGTATTATAAAAGAAATTCAAATATAATATAATAGGAAAATTATGTAAAAATTTTAATCAATAAAATTTTTTAATTAACCTAATAAATATAAAGAATAAAAATGTTAAGCTAAAAAAAGAATCATTATAAAAATTATAAAATACTTTATCACAAAAATGTTCAAAATCTTTTATTTTAAAAAGTAAAAAACGGGTATTATTTTCAAATTGCAAATTCCATTAATATTAGATAATATTTATTGATAAAGACAATAATAATAAATTTTTCATAAATTATAGATACAAAAAATAGTTTTAAAAAGATGTACATTTAATTCTCGGTTCCTGCGACATAAATGAAATGTCTAAATCAATCGAAAATGAATTAGTAGATTTTAATAACGAAGATTGAGAAAAATCAAAATAGACAAATTATTCTTCATCATGATAACTCCAGTTCTCGGCGGTTCGTCATATATCGATTTCGCAGTCACTAAAAATGTAAAATTAATAAAATGACCAATATTTATCTTGTAACCAATTTTTGTTCGAAAAAAATAAATTACGTGGTGAGAATGGAAAAAATGAAAGTGTGTTGATTTTGAAGGCGATTCGTTTTTTTCAAGTACTACCGTTTTCCCCGTCAACCTAAGATTTTTAGAAAGATTAAGTACAGTAAAACAAACAAAAAGCTCCAAATAGCCTTAAGAAAAATGAATCGAAATATTTCGTAAAATTATTTATCCAGAAAAGGTTCATTAGTCTTAATCAATCGTTTTTTTATTTTTCAATAAATTTTCCAATTTTTCATTTGTGATTATTTCTGAATATGAAATTCAGCTCAAACAAACTAAGCCCACGAGAATTGATTGTTTTGAGTGAAATTAATTTTTGTCAATGGTTATTCTTTCTCAAGTAAATTTCCTCTGTTATTATAGCTCTATTGTTGTTGTTATTATTATTTTCTGTGTGTACTTAGTTCAGTAATACCATTGCTCAATATTGATTTTGTACACCTCATAATTGCAATTTTGTTTTAATACTTTCAGGGTTCCCTACAGAAATCGCTTTTAGGAAATGACATTCATTAATCATTTTTTTATTAAAAAATAAATTTTTATTTTATTTCAAAAATCAAATTTTTCGTGTCTTATTTTGACGTTAAGACCTCATAAGTGTAAAAATCTTCGTGGGAAAATAAATAATTTTTAATTAATCAAATATAACTCATTTCCCGAATTTTTCTATATTTTTTTATATTCAAATAAAGAAAACAAAATATTCTACAAGCCCTATTATAAAATATAGTCTGGTTTCATGTCCCAAGCTGTCGATATCGATCAGTAAAAAGTAAATCATTGAATAAAATAAGTTCTAAAGAGAAATCATTCAGCACAGATCTCTATTTTGGAAAAATTAATTAGCACCTTGATTAATGACAAAAATAATAATAGAAACAAACGCGACAGCTCAAAAGAAAATGTCATTTAAGAAAGAAATGTCTTTTGTTCATTTGCAACGTTTTGAAGGATCATTTGGTAAAAGAATTAGGGTATTTTTCTAATCCTTTTTTGTTTTGAATAAATTTATTGATTTTAATTGATCTTATTATTGGAAAATGTTCTAAATAAATTTATTGAGCACTTATATAGTCTTATTAGTTTATCTTTGAACAATTTGAATGAGATTTTTATTTTTTAGATAATACGTCTTTTTTTTGTTAAAGAAAATATTAAAATTTTCGTACACTAATTTGATTAATTGTTTTAATTGTCTTTTATTTATAAATTATTTTTTATTTCATTATTTATGTGAATTATATGAATTAATTTTTTTTGTTTAAATATTAAGATTCTTTTTCATCTATTGTCAATTAATTTATTTTTTAATTGATTAGGTATAATAAATACCTTTAAATATTAAAAGAAAGTAAACTAATAATAATAAAAATAAAAAATAATAATAACAGATAATCTAAATTAAAAATAATTATAAATAATTAAAAATAATTATAAATAATAAATAAATAAATAATAATAAATAAAATAAAATATAAATAATTATAATAATAATAAACTTATAAAAAATAAATTATACATAAAGAGGATCTTTTAAAAATATAAATAATATATTTTCTTATGTAATATTTTTTAAAAATTTTAATTTAATTGATAAAAAATAATAAACCTTCATTAAATAAAAAAACTAGTATAAAATGTTAAAAAGAAAAATTGAAATCAAAATAATTCCCCAAAATGAATTTCGAATAATCAAATGAGGAGTCACAGAGAACGACTCCATGGCAACGAGAGCATTTCAGGAACAGAGATCGATCTTTCCATTGGTAGACAAATTTCAAAATTGCCACGTTTTATCAATTATTCGTTACGTTTTTCTGTGATTTCCCATGGACTGTGCTACCAATTGTCAATTAATCAATACAGAGCAAAATACAACGAGAAAGGCTCATACACGACATTTTGTCCACCTTTCTCAACCAATGCCTGTACCAATCACCTCCGACGTGCATTGGTGTTCTGTGGTGCGCTGTGTTGCCAGCACCGATTTTGGTGGAATGAGTATTGGAAACAACTCATGGCAGATATGAACGGCCTCAGAATGAACGTTAACATGCAGAACTATTATAAACTATGTCAAGATTTTTTCTGTTTACTCTATGAACAAATATACCAACCCCACAGTGAATAAAAACACGTTTTTCAAATTTGATATTTATTTTGCAAATAACATTACCAAACGAAAATGTCTCAGTGACTTGTGGAAGAAAATATCCAAAACGATTCCGAACACGGGTCCGGTCCGGCAGCTCATTTCTCCTCGTATAATCTCATCTGGTAATTGAAGTTGCCCTGCCGTAACTTCAATGCCAGTTTAGATTGTATCTGAAATGATGAATCAGAGAGTTTCGCTTTTATGATTATAATTTTTATTATTATTATTATTATTAAATATTGATTATTATTCTTTGTTTTGAGTATTCTTTCGTATACCGAATAGTGATCAGATTTCGGTAACGAAGACTACTTAGAATAAGGAAAAGTTATCATCAAAAGAATGTCTCATTTAAGTGTATTGGCCTTTCTTTACCATTCAATGCCTTCGAACCATTGTGGTGGCCGTCTTCAGTTTCATCATAAAGAACAGGTTTTTAGTTTCTAATTAAAATATTTTTAATACAAAAATTTTATTTGACATTTTATTATTATTATGTACATTGAAGTTGAAAGTTTTTAAAGTTATAAAAATAAAAAATTATAAGTTTTTAATTTTATTAAATTTATTTTATATATATATTTTAAATAGAAATTTTATTATTTATATATTAAGAGATTAATTAAATCATATTGAAACAAAACAGATGGAATTAAAATTAATAAAACCTTATACTGAAACTATCAAATTGACATCTGATCATTGAAAGTCAGAAATCTTAAAGGGAAAATATAATGTTGTCTGATGACCCATATGCATGTATTCAAAGAGCCTAGTCTATAAACCTTTAAATCTTTTTGAATTTAATATATTTAGATTAATATGAAAATAATAATAATAATAATAATAATAATAATAATAATAATAATAATAATAATAATAATAATAATAATAATA
>JBBMKC010146352.1:0-15778 GCA_037834085.1 Bipalium vagum
TGCGGAATCCATTTGTCCAATTTCTTTGACTTTCCTATTTGGCGAAGATGGTTCGAAACAGTCATAGCTGAAACGCCAATCTTACGGCTAATTTTTCGAACAGTGGAACGTGGATCACTCTCAACCAGAGCTTTCAAATCGTCATTGGAGATAGAAGATCTTCGCCCACAACCATCTTTATCTTGAATGTCTTCATCTCCATCTTTAAATCTCTGGAACCAGCGTTGAGAGCTACGTTCGCTGGTGGTACCTTCTCCAAAAATGCGATTGATATTTCGAGCGGTTTGTGCACCATCACCACCCATTTTGAATTCATACAAGAAAACTGCTCTACTTTGGGAGTCGTCAATCATTATTCAAATACCAACAAAATTATACATGATATTAATCATTTATTAAATTTTTTGTTGAAATACCTTTTTTAAAATTTACGCTTCAATATGAAAACAAATTTATATCAATAAAACAAATTTTCCTTTATTAATTCATACTGCAACAATTAAGTTTCATAAACCGCCATAATTTCTTTACAACCCAATATTACTTTTTAAAATATTTAAAAAGATTTTAACAAAAATATCTCTATAGAACGTCATCTCACTACAACGCCAAACCCCTTTGTAACGTCACATCAATGGGCCCTAAATTGAATATTCAATTGTATAGCATGTAAATTTTTGCTATACTAAGAACAAATATAAATGGATTAATAAAATCAAAAAGGTCATTGAAGATGGTTATTGCTCCAAACGTGCTTGATTAAATTATTGCTAAATAAAATTGCTAAAATAAAATCGACGAATGACAGACTTTATTGATGTCAGTTAAGAAAAATTCTTCTTGGTTGAACAGGTTCAAATTTGCAGTATGGACATTGTACAATCTCGTTGCTGCACGTGTCACAAATTGTGTGACCACATTCCAATGCCAAAGAAACGTCTCTGTCCCGACAAATTCCGCAAATAGGACCTTTTCCAACAATCTTTTCTTTTGGAGCATTCTTTTCGAAAAAACATTCTATTTCGTCTCTTATTTCTTGATCAAGACAAAACTCAATGGCTTTCCGTCCCTGGCGTGTGACGTGGTAAATATTTCCGCCTCTTACTGTTATGGCCTTAATTGCGTTCAGATATCCCAAGCGTCGATCCCGCTAAACAAAAATTAAGAAAATGTCTCACTTAACCATAATACCAATTACGTCATCGGTGTGCGATATCTTCTCAAACAATTGCATCAAAGCAGTTACGCCTTCGTTGTCTTCATTAACCAAATCATCCGTATCAAATATAAACTCAACCAAAAACTCCATCGCTTCGAACTCAATGGCCACTTGCAGAGGCGTTTGGTTTTTCTTGTTTTTCATATTGATATATTTTCTCTTGACTTTCTTTCTGTCAATGAGTGTTTTGCAGTAATCTTTTTTTTCTTTCAAAAATCGTGTCAAAAGAGTCTCTCCGTTTGGAAAACAAAGAGGAGACTTTATTTCAATATTCAGCAAACAATCAAAAGGTTCTTTTGCATCAAATTTCGCCAAATGATACAGACAAGACTCTAAAACTATTTGCTGCACATTATCATAAGCCAGCACGACAAGGGATTTTAATAAATTTGTGCAATCTTCTCGAAGAGCCATTCCTATAATATCATCGGTAATGTGGGGCTTCAACTGACCCTCTGGATACTCATCCAGAACAGTTTGACAAAATCGATAAAAATTCCTTTTCAAAGCAATTTTCAAAAGGTCTTCATCAATCTCCAATGATTGATTTTCTTCAGCGGTCAGAAAACCAAGCATCAATCTGACAAAAATATTTGTAATCAATATTCAATAATCAATTCTCAATAATATTGAAATCAAATATAAAATTGACAAACCTTTCACAATTGAAGTTCGCAGCAATTTGGAAGACAGAGACATTTTCTTCAAAGCGCTTTCGAAGATCGTATCCAGACCGAACAAATAAATTCACCACTTTGATGATTTCCTCTTCATTCTAAAGCACATTGAGTTTTTGACAAAAAGGAATAGTTATCACTTCATTAAATTCTTGTTGATCCAGGCTGCAGAGCAAATCGAATAAAGCAGTCTTCCCTTGTTTATTGGTGGAGTTTACATTACTTCCAGCATTTATCAAAATATCACAGAGGTCGGGTTGTAACAGTCTCGCTGCCAAGTGAACCAAAGAGTTGCCTTCATCATCGGAACTATTCGACAAATCTGTATCCAATTTCTTAATGAAACAGGGGTACATTGTCCTCTTCATTTTCATACATAATGTCAGACAGTTTTCTCTCCTGGACAGTGGAAGTGAGTCTTGAGGAAATGGAATTTCTGAAAAGTATAATAATAAAATTTTAAAAAATAATCCAAACAAGAATAAAAAGAAAAACAATAAAAAAAAAATAAATATTAAATAATAAAAATACCTTTTCCCTCAGAAAATTTTTTTAGAGAACTGAAAGAAAAATAAAAGTTTTAATTGGAGAACCTGAAAACTCTTGTTACAAAACACCAGAGGAATATTATAATAAAAAATTGATTAATGAAATATAATAATAATAATAATAATAATGACTTAATAATTAAATTTAAAAAGGAAAATATAAAATGGGAAGAAAATATTTCATATATTACCTTCATGTATTGATTGCAATCTGCTCCTCTTTTAATCAACTCATCACAAAGCTTTTCGCACCCTTTCATCACAGCACAGTGCAGAGCACTTTGATACATCTTTAAAGGAAAAGTCATCAGATCAGTATTTTTTTAAAAAAAACCCCACAAATCCTGTTTCATTGATGTTTTCAATACGATCGATCAAGAATTGACAATGATCAATCATTCCATTTGAAATGGCTTCGGACAAAGGACTTTCCAGGTACTAAACAAAACACACATTAAACTCTGCAATCAAAATGTTTGTAACGATAAACCTTGTTTCGAGTGGTGCAGTCAATGTGAAACTTCTCAAAGGCTGTGATACATTCTTCGTGGCATAAGCCAATGGCCAGCGCAAAAGCAGTTCCGAAATTCTGAAAATAAAGTATGGCCAATAAAAATGAACGGCGTAGAAAATATTTCTGTCACTTCATGATTGAGGTTGGGGTCGACCTCACCTTTTCTCAAAATGAAGTCAATCATGTCTGGATCGTTGTCGATGACAGCCGTGTGCAAAATCGATAAATTTGCCTTTAATCAAAAAGATGATTATCTGTATTAAAAAGGAAAAAATACAGAATTACTTTTCGTCTGTTCCTCAGCAAAGATTCTCTTTTCTTTATCAAGTCAAAGATCTGTCGATGGCCTTTGTTAAGAGCGATCCTTTTGGCCCTCTCCCATGTCTGAAATAAGATGATATCGACAAAATAAAGACGTCTTCATTTCCTTAACAGTCCCACCTCTCTATCGAAAATGATCTTCTTTAAGATGTCATTCACGAAGACAAAACTTCCGTGTTCCGCAGCCAGTTCCAAAAATGAGCCCTGGATAAAAATGGAAATCAATGAAAAATTTGTTTTGGAAATGTTTACAATTTGACGGTTGCCGTTGATGACTCTGGCACGACATGACAGTCGGAATCCCTCTTGGTGATGGTCTCTGATGGATTTGTGGAGCAGAACCTAAAAGGAGATCTCAGTAGTGTTGATTCGCAAATGAATAACCTCTTGGCACGATTGAATATTTGTCGAATTCTCACCATCATCTTTCGACACTCGTTTAAGGTATCGAATTTCCTGCAAAAAATAAAATCAGAAAATCGATAAAACGTGTTAGGAGAATAATTGCTTCATCGATTGGTTTATCTGAAATAAATTTAACTATGTTGTCCGCTCGGCGTTCGAATATCATCTGGAGCCAGGACTGTCTCGTCTAGAAAAGATATTGATTATCAATAACACCATCTTTCTCACTGGATCCATATTTACTTTGTCGTCAGCACTCAACACCGCTCCACTAACATAAAGCTTAGCAAAGGTATTGGCATCATTATTTTCAATGGATTGTCGAATTTGTGACCTGACCAGCTTAATCGAAATTAGTTAGACTTAAGACGAAGTGTCCTCTCACATAAATTGATTTTATAACGGAAATTCGGTTTACACGAATATCTTAACATAAAAAATCGATCGTGATTCTGCCAAGAGAATCCATCGTAAAACTTCGGTGTCTGTGAAAGTCTTTAAAAACGATAGATGACAAAAGAACTTTCGGAAATGAACTAAAAGATCGTTCGGCTCTTTTGATCTTTTTTTTTATTCACAAAACAAAAATAATCAATTTTTTGGCCAATTCTCCTTCCTTTTTCAGTTTGGGTTGAAGTAAACATTTGAGAGAGAATGAAGAACGGATGAAGAGAAGAAAAGAGAGCAAGAGACCGAACTTTATTTTCTTCTGCCAAAGCCGGTCTTACAGATTTCCCGTACAAAATCGATAAAGTTCTCATTGGGGTTTGCCAAAAGTGTTGCGAGAATCCGGCTTTTCAACAGAAGGAACGAAATAGATCCATTTCGGACCAGTTCCAAAACCCTTTGAAAATGAATGAAAAATCAATGAAAAAAAATTTGATGGGAAACATCAATCACAAATCGATCTTGAGACAGAGAAAATAATAATATATAGAAAAATATTATTATTACTTTGATGGTTTGGATTAACTTTACAATTTTAGTGTGACCGCACTCTTCCGCCAAATCCAAAGGAGTTTTTCCGTCCTGCGAAAATAAAAAAATACGGTCAAATGAAACTGAGAATTTTTCAGAGAGAGAAAAAGGGAGAGAATGTCACCGCCGTAAAATTTGGGACCCCCCAATGTGAGACAGCACACACAGCCACTCGATATTTCGTTATTGGAAAGAAAAAAGTTATTTGTGCCTAAACATTATTGGACTTACTGCGTTCTTGACATCGATTGTGCATTTTCTTATGATCAATAATTTCGCTATTTCTAAGTGACCATTCCAACACGCCAAATGGATCGGTCTCGATCCCTATAGTTAAAAATGGTCTTACTTCAAATCAAATCGTCGAAAATTAATTACATAAACGTTTTCGCATTCAATGTCACACTTTCGGTCGATCAATAATTTCGCAATTTCAAAGTGACCATTCTCACATACGGAATGTATTGGTCTCTCTTTCTGAAATAAAATTTTTTTTTATTATTCTTTTATAAATCCACGGTAATAAATTACATATTTCGTTTCACTTTCAATGTCGCATTTTTTGTCGATCGATAATAATTCCGCTATTTCAAAGTGACCATTCCAGCACACCGTATGAATCGGTCTCGATCCCTAAAACAATTTTTTGTGATTCATTACTCAAATCCTCGATAATTGATTACATATTTGTTCTCAATTTCGATGTCGCAATTTTGGTCGATCAATAATTTCACTATTTCAATGAGACCATTCCGACAAGTCACGTGAATCGGTCTGTCGTGCTACAAAACAAAGTGACATTTTATGTCATTCAAGGCTTTCAATGATTATCAAAATTTGTATATATTCTCCAATCAACGATCGCCGATGAAATCACGATAAAAATGTTTTAACAATTTGAGAAAGGAAATATCTTCAACCAAAAAATCATTTGGACGAATTTCCCAGATATCGATTTAGGTAAAACCCAAATTACCATTCCAACCTTCGTT
Source organism: Bipalium vagum (assembly GCA_037834085.1). Taxonomy (NCBI): domain Eukaryota; kingdom Metazoa; phylum Platyhelminthes; order Tricladida; family Geoplanidae; genus Bipalium; species Bipalium vagum. Next base: position 5,655 of record JBBMKC010146352.1, read on the forward strand.
GAAGAAACCGTGACAGAAAGGAAAGTGTGAGAATTCGACGACAATCTTCAAATAATAATCAAACTTAAAAGCACTAACAGCAAAGTCGTTGACGATTCTCTCCACAAACGAAGGTTCGAAATGTTTCCTAACTTCGTCAACATCGCGCCTTCTCAAACTGGTTTTAAAATCTTTGAATTTCCTTTCGGACAGAGAAATCAATACGAAAATGAAAAACGAAAATCGATTACCGCTCTTCCATCATGTACATCGGAAATGTATTTGTGGAAATGGAATCGATTTTTCTTTTGCGTCAAGGTTATCTGAATTCAATTCATCAAAAATCAATTAATAACAAAAAATAATCGTAAAATCAAAAATCGATGTTACTTTTTTATAAGTTTCTTAGCGTTCCTTAGCAATACAAAAAATAAGTTTGTTTCCGACTGAGATTTTGATTGGCGCCGTAAACAGTTTTAAATATTTCACAGTATTAAAACAAAATCGATTATTATTTTCCGCTTTCATTTATTGATAAAATTGATTTTGAAAAGAGAACGAAAAATGACATTAAAACCATGTTGCAAGGTAATATTTTTATAAAATTATGAAATTCACACTCTAAGACCGTTGTTAGACCTTTATTTATTATATCTTTTCTCAAATCTTCCTTCACCGCTCACTTTTTTTTCACTGTTTCCTAAAAATGTCAAATCTTTACCATTTTGAAATAAATCGATAACGTCGAGTCCACTTTCTTCTGCGTGATTCAAATTCGATAATTCTGTGGAAAAGTGTTACTTATTTTAGAAATGTCTTCGCTTTCGTTCAATTGGTCCGATCTTTTTTCGATGCTGAAGAATTATTCGTTGACATTTTTCAATGCTGTTTTCGTTGTTCCTCACTTTTCTCATTTTTAAATCGACCTTTAATTTTATATCTTTTCTATTTCTTCAATTTTATATTTTTCAGAAAAAATTGATTTTTGTTTTTAGATTTTCATTATTTTTAAAAGAAAAAGGTAGGAGAAGTAAAAAAATATTGAGTACTTGTGAGTGTCGGTCTTTGAGGAGAGGAGAACGTTCTCATTCTTTTCGAACAGCGATTCATACTGAGTTGGAGAGAAAAGAAGGAGAACGTGTTCCATTTTAGTTTAATGTTATGTTGTTGGGAGAGCAGTAACGAGAATCAAATAAAAAGCTGGGCTCTCTTCTCAAACAATGATATTCTCAACGTCTTACGTACCTTTTACCAACAACTTACGATCAAGCGAACAGGTTATCCATATCAAAATATGTGGCAAACTGGCGCTTGACGACCCTGGTCTACGGACGAAACCAACCCAGGAAGGCGTCAAAATTTTCAGATTAAGTTTCGACTGACAAACGTGAAAACGCTTCATTGTCGAGGTCGATTTGAGGGACTTAAATATTCCTTTGCTTTCAGGAAAGGTTTCATAGCAAACAGTTTATTATTATTATGTTATGATTCTCATATAATATTTTAGAGGGGGTTGTGGGGATTCATTCCGTGTCCTTCTGGAGTTTTTCTGACTTGCATCTCCAGAATCTTCAAAGCTTGCAAGCAGTTGGGGTAAAACGCTCATCTTTCTTTGTCAGTAAACCTCAACTGATTTTTCTCTTTTGTCTTCGATTTTATTGGCTCAAATTGAAACAATTATCAAAACGGAAAATAATACTGGACTTCATGGTTGAATGGTCGTCATTTTTTGAAAATGAGAATTTGGATTTTGTCTCTCTTGGCGTTTCACCTCTCATGGCCCACAGGGTCCGAGATTTCGTTGGAGTGCAGCTTCCGCAGCCTCCTTCAACAGAGAAGATTCTTCTTCATCAGAAATGGATCCTGCATCATTCCTCAATCAAAGTCGTCTCAATTTCCAACATTCGTGTCACAAAATACCTACACTGTGCCCTCAGAAGGGTATACTTTATTGAGAATTCTGTCTGGCTCAGGCGATGATCCCTACCTACTTTATATAAACTTTGGATCAAAGGACCGAAGTCAAACTTTGCACAATGAAACACAGAATTACCGAAGTGTTCTCTTGGATGAATGGCAGAACCTAAGACCCCTTCAAATGAAAATCTCAGCAAGAGACTACTCTGGAGAGGTCGTGGTGAAATTAGTTTTCAATGTCAGCGAGTCAGACAGTCTTTTGTCCTGGTTTAACAAAGCAAACTTAGCCGAGTCCTCTCCATGGGACATTGGGTATTTAAAAAGAATCAAGTACAATTACTTTGGCATCGACGGTCTCCCGATGAGCGACCCTACCAAAAGAAGATTTTATATAAACCAAGATTTTAATGGATGTTCCGAAGACAACGGATTTTTTTCTGTCAATGTCATCGATGTTTGCACCTATGCAATGTTCTGGTCAAACAAAACAAGGTTTGTCTACCCTCAGATTTTGTATGTCCGCAAAGGAGGCCCACGAATCCTCCCAAGCTGGGGCAAGTTTGCAACTCCAGCAAGAGATATGAAGGTGGTCGGCCTCTATGATCCAAACGTCATTATTTACATCTGAGCACTTTGGTTACCAATGACAACGACTTATTGATTAACTTCATTATTAATGTGACTTTATTAATTAATTTATTCCACTTAGTCTTACTTCTCTCAAAGCTTTACTTAATTTGTCTTTTCTCATTTCGTTCGTCCTTTTCCTCTTTCGCCCTTTTTTGATGACCGGAAGTGTCTCATTTGTCATTCAACAATGTTTTTGATTTAAATTAAATAATTATTGAGTTTTAATTAATGAAATTGTGCAACTCGGAACAGATGTACGTCCATTATGAAAACATTTTTAACATGAAATAATGGTTAAAACAAATATAACCAAAGAACAACTTGTGTATGTTCTGGGACAAATTGAGGGTGTAGAAAGATATTTGAGATTCCCACGATTTATAATATTAATTTAATAATATTAGGAATTGTTTGTTTAAATAATCATTTTACATTTCAGCGATATTTCAAAATATGAACATCGAAAAAATACACCCACCCATGTCAAGCCTTTGACAGCCAGAGAGGCACTCAAAGCTTTCCAAAGGATCTGATTTATAGAAATAATAAATTCCGAGCAGATAATTATTTTTCTCTCTTTATTAATCTTAAATAAGAATATGGGCAGAATGGATTGGCAGTGCAGTCCATGGATATACAAAATCAGTTAAAATGAAACGGCATTTTATGACGACATATGTTACTGGATTGTGAGTGCTTGGGAGTATGTTTTAAGCACATGTGTTATAAATGGATTAACGGACAATTCGATCGATCCATTAAATGTTTCTATATATATTTAATTGATTATTTGATTGTTATTTTATTTGATCGATTGACCTTTTCATTTGATTATCGGGGTTTAGAACATTCGATCAAATTTTGAATTTTATTGTTTGAATTAAACAAAGTTTTAATGCCATTATTTGGATTCAAATAAATTGGAACACGTTGTTAACGAAAGTGAAAGAGTCAGTAAAAATGTCGAGCTAAGCGTAACGCAACAGTGAAAATGAACCATAAAAGCATACTTATAATTTGAAAGTAGAATAAATGTCACCATTTTCAGTAACCATGGAAATATTTTGTAAAGTTTTGAAATAAACATCCGAAATTATTATTATTATTGTTTTAACTTTATTTTAATGCGGAGAAGTCAAAATTCTTCCTCATAAAGATATTGATTTCATGACAAAAGAGAATGTGGACCCAACAGTGTCTTCTAAAGGATGTTTCCCAGGAAGAGCAAAAACATGAAAAAAGATTGATGAATGCGGACTGTACACCTTGACCTTTGTCATCTTAAGTGATCAACAATCTCTAAAATGAAGTAATTAAAAAGCTTTATCTCTCCACAGAAGAAAAGGAAAGAAAGCGCTACCCCTTTGGGAATACTTATCTGAAGCGAAGTGAAGTCATTTCTTTGTTCTCACTTGTACTAGAAGGAGGTTGTTATTATTAAATAAAATAATTCTTCATTTTATTTCGTGCAAAGTTATCCTGGGTGTCTCACAAAGATTTCGTCATTGTAAAGAGGATTAAGGAGATGAAAATGAAAAGAATGTCCTTTTTTATCGCTGAATTCTCCAGCGAATGCAAAAAACAACAACAAAAACCATAATAATGGCTGGGGTTACGTATTATTGTTCTGAAATAATTGAGACCATTTATATCATTGAGAGGAGGAATCGCATTTTTTCATACTCCTCCTGATCAGTTGAAAGTAGTATGTTTTTGGGTTTTAAGGTCCAAAGTGGTACGAAAACCATTAAGCGAATCAATACACAAAATTGACTCTGAAAATGTCTTAATTATCGAGTCGGCTTTGGAAAGCTTAGGAGTGTTCTGGTGCAATGCGGAAATAGGTTTTCTGCCTAAACTTTTACAAATACTTACGTTCAATGGGTGACGAGGAAAGACCTCTTTACTCAGAGGTACAGGAGCAAGATGCCCACCCATTGACAAGACGTTTGTGTATTGATTTTCAACACAGTTAAGGAAGGAAGTATAATAAAAGCGAAACATGATTGTGGTATCATTAATGAAAGTTGTGTAAAAAAAAACTACCAGTAAGCTAACCAAACTTCCGACCGACTCCATACACTATAGGTTGTGTTCATATTCTTACAAGAATGACAACAAGGATTCTTTTCGACTCAGATTCGGTCACACAAAAAATTGTTAAGTAAAACCATTCCTGATTTGCAACAGTTCCACATTGAATTTATTCAGTAACAGAGTCAGAGTGGGTGGTGGGCTAAAAGTCAATATGATCCCGATCATAATAATTGGACGGTGCTAAAACTCGGTGAAGGGTAGAAATCGTTTTGTGAGACTTCTGTTGTGGGGAATAGTAATAATAATCGAGAAATTTTTGAATAAATTCTCATAGGTGGAGAAGGGAGAAGGAGTTGAGTTGAGAGTGTGGAAATTTATTTGTGAAAAGTGTTAAACTTTGTTGACCACTGTCGCCTTTTATCAGTAAGAGCAATTTTCAAGGAATAACATAATATGCTGCCCAATCTTCCAAATCAACTTGAAACAGTTTGCAAAAGAGAAATCTGAAAAATGAGGATGAATTGATGAGTGAAAGAAAAAGGTTTCAAAGGAAGTACTCTTCCTGAGACTTAGACACCAACCTGGAAATATACTTGATAATAAACCTTATGTGAGAAGATTTTTTTGTCCAAAAAGGCTTAATAAAATTGAAAAGCTTTTACTTCACGTAAACAAAATTCCTGGATGAAAAGCGTAAATGTTGGTCGAGCTTAGTTTATTCGTGAAAGTAACTCTTCTTCATTCATTAATTGAATTGGTTTAGGTTGGTTTTGTAATATGCTGTCCCTGTCAAATGAGTAAAACAGTATAACTAATATTGGCCCTAAGACAGTCTCACAATATCAAAATAAAAAGAGTCGTGTTACCTTCTACAAATGTCAGTAGTTAGAGAAAGGGTGGACGCTTTCATTAAAACTATATTAATTTTATTTAGACTTATTTAAAAACAGTTTATTAAAATAACTCAATTTAGTTGTTGTTTTAAAATATTATTTAATTAAGTAACTATGGTAACCATGTGGAGTTTGAATTTTTATTTTATTGTTACTTTATAATATACAACGAATCATATCTTCTCGGCTTCAATTGGAATTAATAACTTTTTTGCGATAGATTTAATAAAAATATTACTAATTAAAGATCCTTAACCATCAAAAACGTTTCAATTTTAGTACACAACTTTTATTAAAACATGTAAAAGTAAACACTTGGTAACATTATGTGCGAAGAAACATCCGAAAGAAAGGGTGGAAATTTATTAAGAATTTGTATCGGTTTTTGGTTTTCGGTTTTTTCTCGTTCTCGTTCACTTTCTGTAGAGATCCGGCCTAAAAAAGAGAGCATTAATTAATTTTCAAAAGGTTGAGGAAGTTTTGATGAACGAAATGAGCTCAGAATGAACCGAATCATCAAATCCCTTTATGCCTGGGGCGGTAATGGTCATCACTTCCAAGGGTTGTCGTAACAGTTAAAAGAAATGAGAACGAACCTCAGAGAAGTTATTTTCTGATCACAGCCAATGGTCATTGTCTTCTTTCAGTTCAGACGGTACTTCAAATGACAAATCGAGTGAATTTTGAAATGTGCTCTTTTATATTTTTCATTTTATTTAAACAAATTTTTTTAAAAAATAATTAAATTTTTTCATTAATCAATTTATACCGCCAAAAAGTGATCCCATTCACGATCCAATAAAATCGATTAAATTTTTTAAACAAATTTTCATTTTTTATTGCGTCTAATCAAAAAAAGAGCCGAATGTAAAATCACTCCGGACTATATATTTTCAACCATTACTTGTTGGGAGGTATCTCAGTCCGTGGTTCTTGCAATACTCAGCCAAATTCATGTAAGATCAATTTTTTATAAATGGAAGATCAATATTGTGAAATATTTCTTAGAAAAACAAAGGCTATCATGAAGATGCAATAAAACATGAGAGAAGACGACAACGACCAAACATCAACGAAAAAGTACAGCAAAGAGCAATAAAAAATATTAAAGACTCAAGGAATCCAAGAAAAATATCCAGTGTTTTTTTTTAAAAAAAAAAAGGAAGAGATTTACAATCACCAATTATGAATTATAATCTTTACATAAATTTACCACGGGAAAATATCCAGGAGAACTACATTTAAGACGTTTAAATTCGCTGAATAACTCAAATATTGGGAGAAGAGGTTTTCATGATTTGAACTTGAAAGAGCTGCAAATTGGCATTATTGCAAATACAAAATTATTTGGAAACTCAACATTTCTCCCTCTCACAAAGTAACGAAAACAATTAGCAAACAACCCTTAAGAATTCAGAAAACCCAAACAAAATTTTAAGTTAAAAAAGATGACATTTGGTCTGCAGATTTAACCTGTGTACTAGGTGAAAAAGAATGCAGAATAATTCTAACAGTTATCGATTTACACCAACATACTTTTTGTGTTCCTTTAAAAAATAAAACAAGTCAATTAATAACGGATTGCAAACCGATACCAACATATTTTGAAAGCCTACTAAAAAACGAGCACATATATAAAAACAAACACAAAATGAACACCCGTAAACTTTGCCAATAAAAATCGTTTTTTCCCTCCATTTCTTCAAAGTTCTGTTTTCAAATATTGTACATATTAAAAATTAAATTCTCTTTCAGATGGTATGATGCTCGGTTTGATCCAATCATTTTTAAGATCAATTTTTTGATTTTTTTGATTTTTCTAACACTGCTGAAAGTAAATCGGAGACATTTATCATTTTATAATGATTATCAGTATACAATTCTCTATCTCATTGTACAAAACGTTTTATTCTCAGATTCATTGTTTCAATACAATATTGATTTTTATATGTATCTTATGTAGGTAACTTTTCCTTATAAATCATTTAGATTGTGAATTTATAGGTTTCATAGGTTTTAAGATGCTCGTTTCAATGGAGTCAAAATAAATTTAATAAATAAATTGCTTTCGAATACATGGAAAATTTTCGAGTTTCACACGTAGCCTAATGAAAAGACACTAAAAAACTTATTAAAGTTTTGTTGAAGAAATATTAAACTACATACAAAGGTCTAACAGAAAAATCTCAGTAAAGCTGGTAAGACCATAGATGAATGAAAACCGAAAGAGATAACACCAGGACCAGGGATTTATTATTTTGGAAAAGGATTAAGAGACACGATTTGAAATAATTGTGAATATAAAAGTTTAAAGAAATCAGGAAGAAAATGACTTTAAAAATGATGACTGAGACTGAGTAAAAGTAAAGCCAACTTTGTAAAATAAGAAAGTGGTTCATTTTTTGACCTTCATGAGAAAATTAAATATTTTTCTCAATTTATTCTCACAATTGTCTCCATTTAATGCAACAAAAATCAATTTTTACCTTTTGACTCTTATTTAAATTGAAATACAAATGTTGGTTTAAGTTTTCTTTTTTAAAAAGCGGTAAGAATAACGAGTACAAAAATGATTGAAAAACTTACGGTTGTTGATGAAATGTTGTTCTTGGGAAATCTTTTTCATAACGTTGTGTAATTATGATTTAGAAAATACAAGAGAAGAACTAGACGAGCTTCCTGAACTGAAATTAAAAAGGAGATTTCGGAGGTATACAGGCAGTATTGATTCATATTTCCTTTTTAAAAATGTTATTTGAATTTTTATGTGAGTTAGGAATCAATAGAACTACAACTTTCGTTTCACCTGACTTTGCTGTAGATTTGGAAATGTATTTAAAAGTCTCAATGAAAGATGAGATTACTGAAGAAGCATAAAATCTGAAACACCTCTAATCATTAATAATCAAAAAACAAATCTAAAAGGGGTTCATTTGGTTGGATATTTTAAAAACTTTTACTTTGATTCTTATGGTTCACCCCCACTTGAAAAATTAAAAGGGCATGTGAAAGACAATTACAAGGAATCTGAACCAAAAAGAGAAATAAGCTTAGGTTATTGTGGACAGTTGACTTTCAGTATTATTTACTTTAAATATACTAATGGAAACCTTAAAGATATTACAAGTGAAGAAGACAAACTACTTGACATTATATATTGACAAGTTGACAATAACTTTTGAATATTATCGAATCTTTCAAGACTTTCTCGCGTTCCTCTAAAAAAAATTCCTTTAATCTTTTGCATAAGAAAATCGGATTTAGTTCATAACTCGTTGATAATTTCTTTCCAGTTTTAAATGGTCTTAAATGTATCCCATTTCAAAGACTTTTAATTGATTCTCATCATCAACAACATGAAATAATCTTGGAAGTGGTATAACATGGTCTGGGTACCAATGACTACCCTGGTTATTCAAATCACTCCATCGTTACTTTGAAATTCAATCCAAGATGGGGTGTGCTTGAGGGATGTTACATATCCCGTATAACATCTTTCACAGGAATCATTAAACCCTAGTATTGATCCTTGAAAGAAAAGTTGTTATATATACTTTTATATCTTTCATTTTTCCATTTAAACCTTACCAATTTTCCAAAGAGAATTTTTGAAAGGGTAAATTTGAAAAATGGATAACCTTAGTTTTTTAAGGTCTCCTTGTTTTTATGATGATTACAAAAATAGAAATGAAAGAAAATAAGTAAAAGAAGAAATTACTTTTGTTCCAAATTAATCTGAAAATATGTTTTCTTTCATTAATATTTTAAAAATGGTACTTGTAAAGTTTTTAGGAATGGAAAAGGTTTTTCGTTACTTTTGTCCAGTAATAATACAGATAATTTTACTAAAATCATTTGAAGGTTGACATCGAAGAAGAATAACATTGACTGAAGAAGATCTGAAAGAAGAGACCGAAACATGTTTCAAGATAATATATATAGATAATAATACCACGTCGATTGAAAGGATGGAGAAAAGAATTCTTAGACATAATTTGAACGAGGAAGTTCTCAAGAAAGAACGTCTTCTAAAATGAGAAAAATAGAAGACACGCCAGAAATTTTGGAAACCTTAAAGCTCTCAGATCACGTAGACAGGGATGTTTAGACGACAAACACCATTAGAAGTTACAGGGTCGCAGTCATTAACGGAGCACAACGATTAAGGTCAAGGGATGACATACAGGAATGAGTTGGCAGATGATGGGAATGTGGAAGAGAGGATGGGTATAAAAAAGGTGGAAGACATTCATAAGGATTTTTGAAGAAGAAATCTCCCGATAGGGAACAGAGAGGATGGGATACTGAAGATCAAGGACTGATGACAATCGAAAAATACCGACAAGAGGGAATATCATTTGATAAAATACAAGGAAGGCCAAGTGTGACATTGACAAAACAAGATAAAAATATTGAATGTCTGCTAGACACCGAAGTGAAAGTAAATATGAGAACATTGGAAGAACTGAGAGGTATAAATCTAGTTAGATGTAATGAAAATGTACGGTGTTCGAATGATAGTGAAATGAAGCTGAGAGGAACGATAGAAATAGAAGTACGATTGGGGAATATTAGCAGAATGATAAATTTCATAGTTGTAGATAAAATAACGCCGAATATCATTGGAGGCATAGAGCTGCAGAAAAAATTTGGATTCGAGCTGATCCG
>JBBMKC010146457.1:0-15777 GCA_037834085.1 Bipalium vagum
AATTAATAAATATAATATCAGTTATTTTGAGGTAGATGATTCCAAAATTTATCCAGTTAATACTCGATTATAACAATTTTTATTTCCATCCTATTATTATTTTTATCCATTGATAACAATCTTTTAATTGTTGTTCTTCCTAAGGTGAGTCACTGTTCTCTAGTAATCGTAAAGTAACCACATTTAACATTAGTTATTAAAAATGTATTAATCACATGTTAATGTTTGGCATGTCTAATACGTCTAATTTGAGGACCGGGAGAGTTAGAAAATCCGTTCACACACTTTCTATAAATAAATTTATGTTATTGTTTTCTGGTGAATGAGAAAATACAATATTACAAGCCAGAAATAACGGTAACACAAAAAAAGCAAAACAGAAAAAGTATAAATGAAAAATCGAAATGTTTAAAATACCTTGAACCCAAGAAATAAAAACAAATGGAAAGAGTGATCTGTACACAGAAATTTTATCACAACACAACATTACGCTGGAACAGTAATGAAGAAAAATAATAACAATAATAATCTGCACTTGTCTGGTACTGGTCAGTGATTGGTCATCAACATAATTAAATATCAAAGACTTTTAATTATCGTCTCATTTCCGCCGGATCCATTTGTTGTTGCCGGAACTGACAAGTTTGGACCGTTACCAATTCGGTTGCTGACAAACATCGTTTCTTCCAAATCGGAAGAAATGTTTGAATCAGAATAGACAAACTTTTTCGATTCTGGATCGGAGAACATTCGTCCAGCTCCGCCGTTGGACAGAGGCTCTAAAAATAAATTGAATAAAAAAGAAAAAATCGATGATTTTTTTGGAAAAAAATGAACTTTGATGTTTAATGGACGAATCGAGTTTGTATTTGGAATCGTATTCTGACAGCCTCATGTATTTCGATTTGCGAACAGTCTTCACTTTCTTGCTTTTGCATTTTCTTTTTTGGAAAAATATGAATAAATATCAATAAAGACATGAAAATATTAACCATTAGCAAATCATTATTACATCGTCATACCTTCTTATAATAATAATAAAATAAATAAAAAAAATTATATATTCTATTAATATAAACTATTCTTGTTTATTAGTTATTTATTATTATCATTGATTTTATATCCATTTTTAAAATATTTTATTATATTTATTCATATCACCTATCATTTACAATTATTTATTAACTAATATTATGATATTTATTATTTCTAATTTTCAAAATATAATTTTATTAATTCTTTAATTGTTTTCATACATTATTTTTTATATTTTTATTTATGTACTATTATTGATTTTCTATTTATTTTATGATCCTAATCTTACTTTTATGATTATCATTATTAATACTGATGTTATCGTTATGTTGTATATTTTTAATAATAATTTATTTTTATTCTTTCTGTTACTGGTTTTTTAATTTTAATTTTTTATTTATTATTATTTTAACTACAATTTTTTTTAAAATTGTTATTTATTTAATTTACGATTATATTTTATACATTAATTTTGAGTTTATAAAATTTGGTTTTTAATTTATTCTTTTATTATTAGTATTTATTATTATTATTTATTTGTATCAATAATGAAAGGAAAACAATAAATAGCTGATATTACATATTTTAATTACTCAACTACAAAAATTACCTTCTCCTAAGCCACACTCCAAACCAAATGAAACCGATCAATAAAAACAGTATGAAGCAGAATATGGCAATCAAATAAATAACACTCCAATCTAAATTTTAAACAAAAAATGGGCACAGACATTTCAAATATCATGACTAAATCAATTACCGCAATTTGGACGTCCGTCACCGAATTTGTCCCTTATTAAACTGCCAACCCAAAACGTGTCACACTCACATAATCGACTGATAACATTGCACCGTCCATGGCCAGAACAATTGTTTTGACAAACTGCACAAACGATAGTGAAAATCAATTTTATTTTTATTAAAAGAAGTTGTGACATCATGAGACAGACAAACACAAACATTATCAAAAGACAAAAAAATAATCAGACAATAAAAGGACAAAAAAACTACATGGACCACCTACCGAATGTTTCGATTCGTAACAGCGGATAAGTGAGTGTGATATAATCGTGACGAGCTTCACTAAGTGCCGCTACGACAAAAACTGAATCGAGATTGATAGATGACAATGGAGGCGGCGCCGCATTCGTTGAAGATGATTCTTTCTGCGGTGCCATTCCGACATTGTCTGATGGCGATTGCAAAGGCAACGTTCTGAGAACGGAAACCGAATTCGTCGCAGGCACACTGGAAGGCTGTATCTTTTGCTCCAGTGTAGCGTAAAACACCATTGCCATGCTGTTTATTTATATATTTTAATCAATGAGAAAACTTGTTTTATAAGCAGGCATTTGATCTCGTTTTCGACAAAATATAACAGAATAGTGAAAGTATGGGATTGTTGAATTAGAAATTTCGCTTTCTCTTACAAAAACATTTAAAATAGAAACAAGATTAATACACATTTTCCGGTTGGTATTTTCCACTAATATCAATTATCTGTCAATATATACGTTTCTCAATGAATTCGGCTGATTGCGAATTACAGAAGTTGGAAACACAATTTTTGATTTCCTTTCGGTTTTGAAAAAATAAGTGCTCCAACTGACACAAACGATAATCAAGGCTACAAGACAACTGAGACAGGCAGGGCTTGGTCCACTCGGATCAGTTGTTAGAGATCCGAATTGACCATCGGGTCCGATTTGAGCACATCAAAGTAGACCAATCCGCTAGTGTTTCAGGTCTGGTATTGGTGTCATTTTCGGGAGCGCACCTGAGCTCAACCACTGCTGCTTTTTTGCTTGTTAATCCGATAGTTAATTAATGTTTAAAAAAACTAGTTTTCGCAATGCAAAGAATTTCGGCCATGGTGACTCGTGTAATCTTGTTTGCACTCATGAACTGATGCGACACCTATTTTCCACACCATTTACTCTTTTCAATTGAATCTAAGTTCAATGTAATGATAATTATGACAACCAAATCCCTCCGCTAGTTGACAACCAACTGAGTTGATTCCATCTCAATGGTTGCCTTTAAATCTTCATTATAGAAGACTTCCGGACGTTTTCCATGTTTCATTTCTTCAAGGCTTTATCAACCTGTTCGAAACGTTGGTACTAGGACTGGCACTGACCCAATGTTGGAACATTTTTACTGAATACATGACACAGTACACCCAGAGATTCTTTTGTATTTTGTTTATAGTCATATAGGAGTCAGATCCGTAAACCATATTTTTGCTCAATCATATGTATGTTTTTTTACATTTTTAAAATCAACTTGATATTGACATACTTCATAACAACAGATTCGCCAGAGATTGTCCTTCAAAATGAATATTAAACCAATTTATAAAGATATTTTTATAAACGAAAAAAAAGAAATAATATTAACGACTTTTCCAATTCATCAGCCTAATAATAACCATAGTAATTATTTTACGAAATCATTATTTTCTTCCCACATAACAATAAAATAATTAATGTTGATAATATAATAATAATAAATACAATCAATAATAATTTTAAAACTTAAAATTAAAATAATAAAATTATAAATTTTCACCTGTTTGAAAAGGGAACTTGTGACAATTTCACAACATTTATTTTCACTCGAGAAGTATCTGAATCGATTTTCTTTTGAATTATGAGTTGTATACTGCTGAGGAAGGCATTCTAAATAACCATTTTTTTCATAAAGATAAAAGATCATATATTACATATAAAGAAAAAATTCTACAATTATAAAACACGAAAACTGCAACTATTACTATGACACGAAAACCAACCTTTTTAGCCTCCGTAAAAGTGATATAGGAGCACACAAATTGCAATTCTATGAGATATGTTTCCAATTTAGCTAAAAGGACGAAAAAATAACAAAAAATCAATTTATATATCAATCAATAAAAATCACTATTTGACGGTCGTATGAGAATCATAATCGTGTCACTTACAATGAAGAACAATCAATTTTGTCAACGCTGAATCAGACAACCCTTCGGCATCGAAAACAGTCAGTTTAAATTTGTAAATTCCAGGTGAAAAACCGGTGAGCAGCAACATTCTTTTTTCACTGGAGTTATACAAAACATCAGATTTCACCAAACTGTCATCTTCTGTAAATATGTATTAATTTATAAATTATTCTCAATAATAATCTTATTTAAGTTCTAATTAAAACTTAAATTATTATACATTAATAATAATAATAATATCAAAAAAACTAATACTTATTAAAAAGTAAACACATTCCTTTACTATAATTTCACACTTTCGGGACCGGAAAAAAGAAAATCTTTTGATTGTGAAATTATAAAATCATAACGTCAATGTGTAAATAACAATCGATAATTTATTATCAATTACATAATGATAAATTATAAGTATTTAATTAAAATAATCCAATTTGTCTCTATTTCTAATCAAGTTCTCTTTGAATTGAAAGAAATCTTTTTCCATTTTTTCTTCACATCACTGATTTTTTCATTTAATTTTATATTCTCGAGATCATTCTCTTCATTTTCACCTTCAGTTGATATTTTGTTCTATGAAGATATATTTACTTGCCTATTTGTTTATCAACAGGTAATTTATTTATCAATTCCCGAATCATATTCGTTTCACTGTTCATCTCAAATATAAGTTCTTCATTATTCAGGATTGAATATTGAGTCTCTTATTAAGCTTATAATGCATCCAACAATTATAAATCGTTAACGAGGTCACTTCATTCCAAGATCTTGTATTAAATCTAATAACATCTAGTAAAATAAACTTTTATGGTTTGAATATAAGAGATATTTATTTATTTAGTTGATTTAATATTGATCTTATATTTAATTGATCTAACACGAACTTAACAACAAAGATCTATATTTTACCTTTAGTAAATGTATTATTCCATAATCTAATAGTTGAAGTCTTGTTCTTGTATTCGGTGGCAAAATAAAGAAACAATACACTTAAAAACGAAAAAAACCATTAATTGCATGACCAGTCGCATTATTCTTTATCATTAAAATTTTTCGTTCTGATAATTTTAAAAATATCATATTATCAACTCCAGTAATCCCCTCTGTGAATATTGAGCTCGTTATACATCTTTTATTATTATTATTATTATTATTATTATTATTATTGACATATTATTCATAATTTATTATTATATTTGTATCATTTTTAAAAACCTAGTCATAAAATGTTTAATCAAATGACGGGAATTTTATATTTCTGCACTTTTCTTTTGAATCGACAATTTCTCAGCATTTTCCAATAAATTTTCTGGACATTTCAAAGTTTTTTCATAAATTGTTAGGGAAGGCATTTATTTTGAGAGTTATTTAATTCTAAAATATTGCAAAACCTATTTATTATTTAAAAAAATAATATTTAAGTGTACTTAAAAATATGTGAATTTAAAAATCAATATTATAATCGTTAAGTTATAAATTCTTTTCATATAAATTGTTAGGAATCAAATTTGGACTAGAAAATATGTGAAATTATGAATTTTTTGAAGCTATGGGTGGAGAATTTATAGTTGAGTGATTGTATACATTTAATAAAATATATAAAAATAATATCAATAAAATATAAAATCATGATTAAAAATAATAAGTTTTGTTGGAAAAAATACAATGGAGGAAAAAATGAAACACACCTCTGGTCCATTGAAACTTTACAATTTTGTGGTCATCATAAGATTTGGAACCATCGATTTTCACCAAATTATTTTCAAAATGATACACTTCGTGTAATTCATTTACAATAGCCTTTGGATGTTGATTCTGACCTAAAATCGAAAATTATTGAAAGAGAAAAATTTGAGATATGCAATGAAACAAGAGATTGAGAGAAACCTATAGAGAATAAACACGTAAAATTGTGAAATTAAAATAAATAACTATTATCTAACTATTATTATAATAATAATTATTATCGTCATCCATCATTTTCAATGGAAAATAGAAAATAAAAATTAATCAATAGGAACACTAAGCAATGAGAATAAGTTGATCTTACTTTCTTCAACGTGTAAAGTCAAGACGTCGGAACTGTGCTGTTTCTCAATGTCCCATACAGTCAATTTGAATTGAAAAACACCAACTTTCAGTTTATTAACGTGAGCGATGCTTTTGTCTCCATCGACGAGATTTAATAATTCAGGATTTTGTGGATTTCTGAAAACAAGAAATAAACGATTGAGATCCAATTTAAAACTCACGAAAAATCAATTTACTTATTATTTTGATATAATATAATCATTCATCTTTCATTATTCTAGTCAATATAAAATTATATTAAATAAAAAAAATCGGCCAAACAATAAATTTAACATAATAATTTTTCTTATAAATAAAATTGATTTTTTATATTGATAAGACTGATTCAAGTGATCAAACGTGATCGATTAATTAATCCGTAATTATTAGTAATTATCAATTACCAGGCCACAAACATATTGAAAAATAGACTAAAATTTAATTTCATTTATCTAATTTAAATTTATAATTTAATAAAAAATATTCATAATACAACTTTTTGTCGAAATATTGATTTACTTCAATGTATCATCGTATCCATGAATCAATTTATTTTTAATATATTAACGGAAAAAACCAATATCATTATTCTGTTTCCTCTCGATTATTATTAATATTCTTTTATTAGTATTAATATTTTTATTGCTAGCAATTCTATTTTCTTGCATTTCCAGCTTTTATTACTTTTATCGAAATTTTTAATAGTGTTTCCAAGAACTAACGCCATAAAATATTACGCATTAAAAATATTTTTCCAGTATGTTCAATTGTGCTAGAAAATGATTGACAATGATATGATCAGTTATATTTTATATTTCAAAAAATCATTCTAAACAGGTAATTTCATCGACCAAAAAATAAATTATATTATTGTTATTATTATTGAAATTAAAAAATAAAATTATGTTAAAAAAATCAATTCACTCAAAATGTCAATTGAAACATTTTAATTAATTAAAAATTAATAACCATTCTATATCAGACTTTTGTCAATTGTCATAAGAATTCAGTCAATAAACGAAATATTAAAAGATGATAAAAAATTGAGAAATTTAATATATATAAACACTTTAAATCACGAACACTCTGAAATAAGATAGATGCGAAAAATGAAAGCAATGTCACAATGTTGCTAAGTTACGAGACGTGAAAATAGAAAATCAGTCAGAAAATATGAAACTTGAAAATAAGAAATCACATAAATTGATATTGGTACCCATTAAGATCAAAACATTTTAAAATTGACTTTTCGATTTAACTGAATACTTTGAGTTTCAAATAAAAATGATAAAAACTAATGAAATAAAATAAATCGATTATTTAAAAAAAATCATCTTATATTGATTTTTAATGACAGAAAATGGAACTTTTAATATTAGATAAAAGTTGGATTGGTAATTTCAGCGAAATGTAAATTGATAAGAGAAAATAATTACAGATTACACATTTTAAGACAAACCAATTAAATGATTAGAATTCTGCACTTTGGATGTATAATGAATATGTTTGACCAATTAAATTTGAAGATTAAGGATAATTTATAATTCAGAATAACAAAAGCAACAATTACTGGAAGATTTTGAAAATTTATTTATTTTCCTAAAAAATACATTTGAAAATTCCTTTTTTTCGAGGACCCCTTTTTTCAATATTTTTGGTTGGTATTAGTAGGAAATTTATTTTTAAATTCAATAAATATTATTAATAAATAAAAAATAATGTTAAAATTTTATTTTTATTATTATTATTATTATATTGATTTTTGTTTTAATCAATTATTTTAATTTAATATCAAAATTATCAAATCGATTTTAATATATCGATATCAAAATTAAAATCAGGATACTCACGGAATCTGTTCCCATAGATATGTTACAATTTTGTCATCATCAGAACTCGACGATCCGTCCAATGTGGCTTCTGTGGCGGGCAATCGAATGGTGATCTGTTTGTCAGGTGACAAACCGGCTTTTGCGATGGGTGCTACATTGACTCGAGGCTTGACGAACACTTTTACTTCTTTCTCTGATATCTGATTTTTGGAATCTGTGACTTTTAACTTGAAAGTGTACGTGCCTTCTTGAAGATTGCTCAATCGCAAAATCGGCTCTCTGACACCCTATTTTACAAAATAGGAAAAAATATTGGATTTTGTATCTTAATTGCAGCACTAATTGATTATACAAGTCTAGATTAATTCTATAGCTATAACATAACCTCATATAACTTGATGCGTAGATTTCAAATACTGTGTTTTAGCAACTATAGGACGCATCTTATACAAGTTTTAAACCATAATATTAGGTTGGAAACAAAGTTCTAGCACTATTTTTATTATGAATGATTTCATTGAAAATATAACAAAAATAAAATAAAATAATTCATCAAAAGTCCCATATCAGTCAATAATGTAGTAACCATTGTTCTCCAATACTTCCTTCCAACGACGCGGTAGATCTTGAATGCCTTTCTTTTAAAATTACATTGGTTTGCTAGCAAAGAAATTTCCAACTGCAGTTTCCAATTCTTTATCAGTCCTACACTCTTTGTCTTTCAGGAAGTTCTGCAGACCCAGGAATAAATGATAATATGAGGCGCTAGATCGGGTGAGTATGGTGGGTGACGCAAAACTTCCCATTTCAACTACAAAAGTTTTTGATCGTTGAGGTTTGAAACGTGTGGTTGGGCATTATCATGAAGTAAGATTACTTGATTCGATCATGTCCGACATTTTGCAAAGGCATCTGCTACTCGTTGCAGTTGTTGACAATATAAATAAATCTGAGTTAATGGTCTTATTACGTTCCAACACATACCATGAGCTTCTTTTGATGCATTTCAGCCTTTGGCTGAGGTTGCGCAGTTGCTCCTTTGTCAGTCCAGCTTCTTTTGCGTGTGATATTAGAGAACAGACACCATTTTTCATCTGAAGTAAGTAAGTTATTCAGCCAATCAGTCCGACGTTTACTTGAAATTAATGTTAAGCAGTCATCCAGACGGCGTTGCCGGTGAAAATCAGTCAGTTTGTGGGGGACCCAAACGTTTAGTTTACCAACTTTCCCAATTTCTTTCAAATGGTGTAAAATGGCTGTATGACTGACGCAAAACTTCTGAGCTAGCTCTCGTGATGTCATATGTGCATCAGCTTCCACATAGGAGCGCAAGAGGTTATTGTTGATAATGGGGGGTCGACCACTCCTTGCATTATCTTGGTTGCCCATATGACCACTCTTGAACTTTTTGAACCAATGAAAGGCTGTACGACGACCAATTGTATCTTCTCCAAATGCTTCGTTGATACGATGATGCGACTGGCTTGAGTTTATACCGGATTTGATATCATATAATAAAAACATACACAATTTTTCGTGAGATTTTATCAGCCATATTGGATATTAAAATATGCACTAAAATAAAAAGTAATATTTAAACAATATATTGTATCTAATATATATCTATATTTAAATCAATTAGTTATAAATAATTTTAAAATAGGCATATAACAATAGTTCGAGAACTTTGTTTCCAACCTAATATTTTAAAAAATTTTAAACCGTCTTATACATACTAGATAAAATAAAAAAATTTCATTACCAAAATAAGAACATTTATTTATTCGGAATAAAACCATTGGATAGCTTTCAAACATGTTTCTCAAAATTTTTTAGTTAACCGGAAAGCTACCGATTATAAAGAATTATTAGGAATATTGTTGCGGGAATTTAAGAATTTGGACTTTAATATGATTCTTAAATGGGCAAATGAATCAAAAAACAGTTAAATCTACATAAATTTTTTGTCATATACTTGAAAATTTAATTGTTTTATTTGATGAGATTTTTAAAAAAAACTAAAATAATAAATGTAGTAAAAATTGTAATAATAATAATAATAATAATAATAATAATAATAATAATAATAAATTGTATAAAAAACGATTTCAAAAAATAATTTTTGTAAATAAGAAAATAATAATTTCAACAAAAAGAACAGGAAAAACTGATATGAGTTTCATGAAAGTATTTTTCGACATTCCTAACTTATGTTGCCAAACCTGACATTATTGACAAGAATGAATTGGTTGTAATTATTTTTAGAATCGTACAAAATTTCAATGTTAATATGAGATTTTTTTTTTGATAAATTGTTGTTTCAACCAAAAAAAATATTTAAAAATTTATAAATTAAATGGAAATCAATAATAAATAAATAATTTCACAGAAATAAATGAAAATAAATAAATATATACATATATAATTTATAATAGTAATAATAATTAGGAATAATTATTTTAAAAATAAAAAATTAATACTTATAACACATATAAATAAAATAAAAAATATTTATTAAATATAGAAATATAAAATAAAAGAAAAATAAATGTATATATAATAAACAATAAAATATTTTAAAAATAAACAATAAATTTAATATCCATATTTATAAAAAATATTTCAATTAATTAAATCAATAAATATGTGAAAGTAAAAAAAAATCAATTGTCTGAAAATTGTTAAATTATTTTAAGTGTGTTTGGTTCTCCAAAAGAACAGAAACTACTAAAGGTCTATAATAATAATTATGATAAAAATATTAATAATAATACAAAAAATCAAAAATAAATAACAAATTAATTTAATAATAATAATAATAAGTGGATAAATTGTTATTTGAATAACAATTTATCTCGACATCGAGAAAATAATTAATAAATAATTATAATAATAAAATACTAATATTCACTACGTCGATATAATTGAAAAATAATTTTGCAATTATTAGGCTAGTAGAGAAAATAGCCTTCCATAAGTAACGATTGGTGGTTTTTACTACTATATAAGGCAAGGATTTCGTTTAAAAATTTGACGACGAAAATATATATAAGTCCAAGATTAACATTAAGCAAAAAAAAAATTTCATAAGATACCAGTTCCCGAAAAGAAAAAAAATTTGTTCTAAATTTTTCTCTGCGACAACAGAAACTTCGTCGGAAGATTTACTTCAGTTTATTGATTTGTAAACATCTTTAACCTTCCAAGAATATGTTTCAACATGATTTTTCAATGGATGGGTCGAGTTAGTGAACCCCTAGACGGCCGAACAGGGCCTAGTGGACGAACTACAGACCCATTAACCGCTCCGATGAGATAGTTAATATTGTATTTTATTTGTTTTTAATCGTTTCGATTTTTAAACATTTAAAACTTTTTATTATTAATTTAAATATTTTGATCGAAAATTGAATAATATTTATTTAACATATTATTTTATTGAAATTATACCGACTTGATTTTGTTTTCATTAATTTTTAATCTGAAATTCAAATCGATTCTGTGATCGATTTGTTCTTCATTGTATCTTGTAATAAAACAATTGTGATTTTTTCTATTCACAATGTTAAATAAAGTTTACTACTAATATTTTGATTCAACAACAGATGGGTATTTGGAGTAATTTAAATTTAACGAACATGTTGTCAATAAAGTGAGGAATTAATAAGTTTGAGCTAGAAATTACACTTCGATAGAGGAAAATAGTAACAAGTGTTTTAATCTTTTCAAATTGAGAAAAATTTAAATCCAAATGAAGAGATTAATTTCTATCAAGATCACCATGAAACACTAACAGCTAACTGAACATACCTGGATATCGGCCGTAAGACCGTCGGATATTTTCGACCATTCATAAGAAACGATTTCTTTGTCATCGGTTGATCCGCTGCCATTGAGAATTGCAGAATTGAGTGGCAGATTGACAATCATGTTCGGCCCGGGATCTGCCTTGGGTGGATAATCTTTTTCTGGAAGAGATACGGTGAATGAGATGCCAAACAGTTCCCAATTCGATACAAGAAACAAAGTCAGAAAAAATATTTAAAAATCAAAAGAGCAGATAAAAAACCTGGCAACACAACCAAAGACGCCGTCGTGAAATTACTCAGTCCTTGAGCGTCTTTAACGGTCAATTTGAAAGTATAATTTCCAGCGATTATATTTTTGTCTAACTGAAACAAAGGTTGGTCGGAATTTTTCAGGTTTTTCTCTAATTCTATAGGACTCTGTACGGTTTCCCAATGGTAGGACACAATCTTATGGTCATCTGTGCTGCCTATTTAATTTATGAGTTAAATGAGTTTCACTCCAATAAATAATTAACCAAATAAAGGAAATAAATTTATACAAAATAATCAATTGTAAATGAAAGATTTACAATTTTTGAAAAAAATGTGAAATAATAAATCAATAAAAAGTTAATATTTACTTTTTATTAGATCAATTTTGTAATATTATATTTTAATTTTTTCTTCTAAATATAAACATGTATATTTATAATAAATACATGTATAAACTGTGCGTCATAACAATGATTTGAAATTTAAAATTCCTATCAACCTTGTTAAAAACAAACATAAATGTCAACAAAATATTTATTGATAAAATTTCCATCAGTATGATCTATGACCACCATTCTTTTCAGCACATTCCGCAATTCAGTACGGCATATTGTCGAACAAAGACTTGACTGTTTCAAAATGAATACATTTTCACTGCTGTCTCAGTCTATGATTTAAAGATTCAGAGAATTTTGTGGTTCCACATACTTTGTTTGCAATCTTCTGCCAAGTACATCTAACAGATGCTCTTTAATAGATAGATCCGAAGAAAATGGAGGCCATGGAACAGCATTTATGTTATTTTTCTTTAATCAGCTTGAGGTCATCCGTTGTCATGCTGGAATCAGAAGTTGTTATTTCATGAAGGTACACAGTTTTTCTAAATGACTTCTTCGCCATAATTCTCATCATTCGAAGTCAGATCAAGCATTATTTAAGGGCTTAATTATAGAAAAGACATAGCCACCATCACCATAATTCAGCTTTTGCGAAATTTGTGGTGTTGTACGATGCAACAATCCAAAAACCGTTCTGAAATTGGCCGTCTGACTCGAACTCTTTCATCCTGAATATCCAAGCAGAACCGTGATTTTTCGTTAAAAACCATCCTTTGACAACTTTCCTTAGACGAATGAAATCTTTCATTGCACAAAATTAACTGGTTAGAACGATTCATTGAAGTCAATGAAATTCTGATTGGCTTTGAAACCGGTAAAATATAAATCTAGATTGCTGATTAGAATGATAAATTATAGCCGTAACTCATACATCTACGACTTGAAAAAAATAATGTTTTTTATCCCAAGAATAAAATAATAATAGTATTTTATAAAAATTACTTATTAATATTTAATAGTAGTATTTCACAGCTATGTATATTATTACAGTAACCGCTCGATAAAAGCAAGCTCGACATAAGCATGTTCTATATAAGCAAAGCTAAATTCGCTATAAAGAATAAATTAAAATTTATTAATTTATTTATTAATAATTCTAATTTTATTTAATTAATATTATTTTGTTTAATTTTAGTAACTTTATTTTACAATTTAAATTCAAAAGCTATGCAGAAAAATAAACGGAGCTCTATTTCTATCAAGACAAATTATCAATTTTAAAAGAGATTGAAAGTGGGAACAAGCCATACGATACATTTAAAAGATATTCTATCCATGAATCAACATTATCTAGAATCAAGATTAATAAGGGAAATATTCATACTTTTGTGTCGAAATATTTGAAAGCTACGACTTTAATGAAACGAATGAAAGAATTCTGAATTAGAGAAAAGATTATACGCCTGGTTTGTAAATAGACGATCTATGCACGGCATAACTAATGATATGCTAAAATTAAAGACCTTAGACATAAATAAGTCTATGAATGGATCGAATGCTTTCATTGCAAGTGATGGATGGCTTACAAAATTTAAAAATCGTTTTAGTATACGAATTTTGCAAATATTGGGTGAGAAATTATCATGCAATACCGAATCAGCCATTCTGTTTATAAATGACTTTAAAAGGATTATCTCAGAAAAAGAATTTGTACCAGAACAGATATATAACTGTGATGAAACTGGTTTAGTCTGCACAGCAAAACAAATGTTACCTATTTTGAAAAAACAGCTGCAGGTAGGAAATTAAAAAAAGAGTGACAATCATGCCATCTGTCAATGCTACGGGAACTCATAAACTAGAGTTGTTGATGATAGGGAAATCCAAATGTCCTGCTATTGAATGGGGTGAAAATAATAATATCTCGATCAATGAGATGTTTTTATTGCGTAGAATTCGAGAGAAGGCTGTAGTGAAAAAATATTATATTAATTGTTAGTTTTATTCGTGTTTTTTTATTCAAAAATAAAAATTCGATATAAGAAATTTATTTGGTTCATTTTATTGCTTATATCGAGCGGTTACTGTAGTATACATACACTATCTGCAAACATACGATCACATTTTCATAATAAAAGTTAAATTAAGAAAAGAGGAATAAATTTATGAAATGAAACAAAGTATTTATATGCAGTACTGGTGTAACTGCTTACATCTAACAAAACTGCTCATAAAATTTAATTATAAAGCGAAATAAAATTACATAAATTAAATTTATGCAAATATTTGTATTATTCTATCAGTATTGTTCATATCACTTTGTTTTAATAATATTTGTTGACCCATATATTTAAAATAAAGGTAAATAGTTATTATTACCTAATTATTAATTTTATATGCTAAAAACATATAATCTGAATTAACTCCAATTTCTTTCACCAATAAAAATATTATAATGGGCGTAGATCAATGCAATTCTAAAATTAAGAAATGATGGAATCAGCTTTAGTCAGATCTCCACCATGTTGCAATGTCAACTGTTCAATTCATCGTGAGAGAATATTTCCGTGAGGGAACCTTCTTATCTCTACCTAGGGGTGATCGGCGAAAAATAAGTACTATTAGAAAAGAAATTTAATGTATTTGGGAGACATGGAAAAGATACTGGGATGACTTCTGTGAAAGAAGAAATTAATGAAGAATGCCTCCGACCGTCATTGTATGGGAATATTTTGCGAGTTCTGGGGTGGAGATATTACATTTCATCGATGGCATAATTTCAAAAATCAGACTATAAAAAAGAAGAATTGGTGCAAACCCCCCAACTACATGATATTGAAAATTATTTCAAGTTTCAGCATGATAGGAATCCGAAACATACGATGAAGATTGTGACAAAGTGGCTCAAATATACAGATATTGAGGTCATGAAATGAGTTGGTCAATCACCGGACATGAATAATAATAATCATAATTTATGGACCAGCTTGAATAGAAAAAACTCAGGGAGGGAAACTGAAAAGAAATATTAAAAGCATGTCTCAAAGAAGAATGGCAGAAAATTTCTACTTATTTTTGCAAAAAAAACTAATAGATTTCAAATGGTGCTTAATAGGAAAGGAAGATCAATAAAATATTAGATATGCCAGATACATTAATACTTTTCTATTTATATGTCATAAATACAATCGTATGTTATATTCTTGTGGTCATAATTTCCTTCGTTTTCCAAATTTAAGTCCATAGAATTTTGAAATTATATTTTTTATCTTTGTTATTTGATACTTATAGATTAATATACTAGATTTTATTACAATTATTTTTCAGTAAGTGTCATACTGTTTTATGTATTGAAATATTTGAAAAATAAAGTGATCGTACGAATACTTCTTGCAGATGGTGTACATGTAATTATTTGAAAAATATATTACAATATTATGTAACATGAACAATAAATTATA
>JBBMKC010146564.1:0-15770 GCA_037834085.1 Bipalium vagum
TTTTGATAACGAGTAATGGAAATAATATCCCCGGTGAAAGACAATGAAAACGAAACCATAAAAGGAAGTAGGAAATAGGTAATAAATTTGTTGAGACATTGGAACATTGTTCCAGTCTGATTGAGACAGTAAATTATTCCTCATATCAAGAAAAAACATGAAAAAAATTGTCGGTTGGAACTGTATTTTAATAATTCACTATTTTTCTTACTTTGGAATTGGATTGTGTCACGGTGGAAAGTTTTTTAGCGTTTTCAAAAGAATAAATGTATCAAAAGAAGATCATAACTAAATCAAAAATTAAAACTTTTCATATTTCAAAAGAAAATCTAGGATTAATTCTATTTTTATATACTTTGGGGAGGACTTAGCTTGTTGTATTGACAAAAAGGTCAATTGACGGGCCATTTCGAAAAGTGGAAACTTTTATGCCGAGTCATAAGTCTTCAAAGATGTGTTGGGTTTGTTTTTATTTGAAAAGGATTTTGCAGAAATAAATTTTAATAAACTTTTCATCCCTTTGTGTCAGATTGTGTACCATTAGGTTGTACCGATAGTTATGCAACAGTTAAATAAAATTTATATTTCTTTGTGAAAGAGGATTATAACAATTTTTAAGTAATAACAACTTTACTAGCCGCAATTGGATCGTGTTAATGACAGACTGGTAAAGTATCCAACTTGGTTTGCCAAAAGAATTCAGCACAACTTCAAAACACACACTGGAAGTTTGATGACTTAGATATCGTCGAAAATTTGTCTCGTCCGACACTCAATTCAGACTCTGTTCATATTAGACTACTGTCTTTTCCATTCAATGCAACACTTTGAATTGCCGTCGTTTTGAATCAATTGATAAAGTCGAAGAAGTATGTCAAGAATGTTTTGATTTAAATTAATCAAAAGGGCATTTTGAACACCATCGGAAATTTTTTTATCGATGGCAGAAAGTAATACATAATGATGGATTCTATTTTGAATAGTAATTTTGTTGTTTTTAAATAAATTTTTCCGTAAAATTAAATTTTCCTTCACTTTTGTCGAACTTTTGAAACAACCTAATAGTAAGCATACAGTAGTATTCATCTTTTAAACAAAATAAACAAAAGCACAAAAATCTATAAATAGTGAAATAAAATTGAAAAACAAAAAATTAATCAATTTTTATTATGAAAATGTGAAATGAATTTGTGAAAACTGTAAATTTCTTTTTTGGCTAATATAATATCTCCTGAGACGAAGAATTATTAACAGTTTTTAATAGATACTCCATTTGAACCAGTTTCTCTTTTTACCTTAAGAAGATAATACTTAAAAGTGGAAATAATAATGCTTTATTTATCATAACAAATATAAGACTCTTTTCCATATTTAGGGATAATTGAATTGGAAGTCCATTTAAGTTTCTAAATTGAATCTCGCGAAAATGCAGCTTTGAACTGAATAGGGAAAAAAGCAATATCAATTAGGCCTATTCTTTTCATAATAACAAATATCTTTTTACATAAGAATAATTTTATACTTGTGAGTTCAGTGAAAATAATCACTGCAATTTAGGCGTATCTTGTTCTCAATGGAGTAATCATTATTAATTAAATAAAAATGCCCACTGCTTCTTAATGTAATTCTTTGCGTACTTATTTTACGACAAAATTCGCAGGATTTTCCATCTGGTCTTTTTCGGAATAATTCTTTTTACAATAATAGTATTAATAATAATAATTAATAATTATTATTATTATCATTAATTAAACAAATTGAGAGGATAATATCATTATAACAGTTTTAGAATGTCAATAAAGTAATGGAGGCTTATATGACTTCATTTTTGCATTATGAATTGGTAAATGAAAATTTGTTTTATTAATATAAATTTGTTTATATCTTAAAGAGAAAGCTTTTAAAAAGGTAAGACAACAAAAATTTTTAATGAAGAAAAATTATCAAAATCTTATAGGTATTTGAAAACGAGATGAACGACATCAAAATTAGAACACTGTTCCTTTATGAATACAAAGTTGGTAGTAATGTTGCACAAATCAGTAAAAATTTGAACGCAATATTTGGAGAAGATACCACCAGTGAAAGTAGGGCTCAATACTGGTTTCAGAAATTTAAGAATGGAGAGGAAGATATTCTATATAAAGATGGTTGTGGTCGAGAATCTTCCATCTGCAAGGACGATTTAAAGACACTTGTTGAGACTGATCCGCGTACAACTGTTCAAGAACATAGCTGTGCGCTAGGTGTTTCAGGTATGACTGTTTACAACCATCTTCGAAAAGAGGAAAGTCAAATTTGCTTATTTGAAGTTCAATATTAAAAACTACCATTTATTTCTTTACAACATAATAAATGGCAATTTTTCAATGATGGTGTCCTCATCTTAGCCTGGTCTTGGTGAGTTCTTGAAGGATTACAAAAAGGTTAAGATATTCAAATCCGATCAAATTGAAAAAGAAAAACAATGTTATGGTATGTATTAATGTCCTTGCTTAAATAAAACATTATAGATAAATACAAATAAAAAATTATTAATATAACAACTCCAGGATCACTCCTTTTTCAACAAATTCCAAATAATCATCGGGTGTGCTTGTATAGCAAATGAGGTTTTACCTACGAAATTATTTAATTAAGACCTTAAACAAACAAAAAAACCGTTGTTAACCTGGTAGTCTGTGCAACTCAGGTTTTTACACTATTGTATCTGCGCCAAGATCTGATTTAGGTTTAAACCGTAATATATTTTAAAATCTAATGAAATTCTAAATGAAATAAGTTAATTTTTTATAGTTCCGGTTATAATAACTGGTGTTGAGTCTTCATTTTTAATTTCATCAATGAAAATAGAAGATACATAAATCATTAGATACATTTAATGTTATCTCTCGGTTGTTTTACATCAACATTCAGATATTATTTCTTAATATGACATCAGAGTATTACAAATTACTTAGTAAGTCAAGATTAATAAAGTTAAAACATAATAATAATAAAAATCAAGGAGTTATTGTCAAATTTATACTTACTCTAAGAAATCAGTAACTCTTTGTGAAAAATGGTTTGATAATTGTTAAGCAGTCATTCCTAGTAATATTTGGACAATAAGAAAGCCAAAAATGTTTTAGATTAACCTCGATGATATCCTAAGAGTTCTTCATGTAATGGGGATATTACATTTATCGATCCATGACATTTATTTCCAAGCTAATAATAGTTTTTCCTTTCGATGTTTCTCTATTAGTTTCCGCTTAGATATTCTTTGTCGCCAACCTGCGATTTTTATTAATCTTTAATGCTCTATTTTTTTATTTTATTTTTAAAAATTATAAAAATCATGGGAATTAAATACAAAATCGTAGAGGCAAAACCAGAAAATTTTCAAACTTATATTAAAAATGATTAGTTGAGTAATCACTGTAATTATTTTTGTTTAAGTACGCTAATTCATCAATAAAATAGATTAATCAAATTTTGATTATTTAATTAGTCATGAATTCTAAATATGCCTGAAAAAAAGCATTGTTGGTATAGTTTTGTGTCGGGAGAAAGCAAAAAGAAATATTTGAATAATTTGGCTAAAACAAGACCCAAGTTAATGAGTTGGCAAAATGTATATCGAAACAAAGGCACAGATATATTCAATGGCAAAAATGTCACATTAAAAAATTTTATCGCAAGAAAGTTATGATTTCATAGTTAATTTGAAAATTAAAATCGATGAAGATTGGTGTTGAATAATGAACGATCTGAAATAGGAAATGAGAGTGACTAGGTCAAATGTGAATGTGATGGTAAAGATTATAAATTTTTCGGATTTATATCAACGACAATGTGTATTACACAGATTCAATCAATCATTAATTATTACATCCTAGCTAAAGTGAGATTTGAGATAGTTTGAAAGATTTCGTTATGGATACTTAAGCTTAGAAGATCAATTCCGCTCTTGATAGCCTTCTGTCATCGATGATAAAGTGATTTGTGCCTTAATAATAATAATTCACGTATTTTAGCAGATGAAATTGCGAAAAATCTGATTGTTGACATTTGAATCACATTTCCCCATTTCAGAAATATATTCAGAACATATCCAAGCTCGACACATGGGCTTTATGAAAATTATCGGGAAAGTATAAATGGAATCTGGTAGACCTCGCTATTTCACTTCAAGCAAAAAAAAATAACCGTTCGAATCACTTTTAGATCGTTGGAGAAAACTTTTAGAGAGAAATGATAATTCTGTAATTAATTAAAAAAGTTGTTTCACTTAATTTTATATTGTAAAAAATGGGGAAAACTTTTGTAATGATTTCTAATGTAAATATAGAAAATAATAATAATGATAATAATAATAATAATAAACAATAATAATAACAATAATAGCAAACAAACAAAATAGAACAATTAACTAAAATTCAAACAAAAAATATCTAACTGAAAAAAGTTATTATCAGTGGAAATGCATTAAAGAGATGTTTTGTCATTTGTAAAAGGGAACCATTATCTTCGAATTTTTATACGTATTCATCGAATTAGTTTATTCATGGGAAACATTTCCTTTATTTACCTTTGCTGTAATAAAATTTCCTATTTAGATTCCTTGAGGCATATTTGCAAATATCATTTTCCTGTGTCAAATGTTTGTTTATGTAAATATTTTCCCTCATTGTTTGCTGACAATAAAACCAGCCATTAGAGTAAAATCCATTTATTTTTATTATTTCTTTAATTTTTATCAAATTAAGGAATAAACTGAGGAACGAAAATTGCAAAGTAAAACAAAATTTTTAATTAAAAATATAATTAAATAAATAAAGTCATAAATATATAAAATAATAATAACAATAATAAAATAATAATAATAAAAAAAAATATTAATAATATTAAATCATCATAAAGATTATAGTAATGATGATGAATATATTAACGTTATCCTTAAAAAATATTATTAAGAACAATAAAATTTAAATATTATTTTTGTAAATCACAATGTTTTATAATAAAAAAATTTATAGAAATATAAAAAATCAGTCCTTACAATTGTAAAGTGAAGAAAAAAATCGAATTTATTATTTTTAATTATGAAAAGATGAAAAATATTATTTAATAAATAAAAAATAACCAGTTCATTTGTGAATTAAATTCGATAGATGAACATACGAGGAAAAATAAAAAGGGAAATTAATTAATTTTAATTTAGTAAGTGAGAGTGAGATAAAAAAATAATCATTTGCCAAATAAATGAGTTCTCTCATGCAGGACAAATTATCACTGGGGCATCAATTATCTCCAAAAATCGTCAATATTTTGCATCTGGGTTGAGAAATTAATTATTCAGTTAGTTATTTTGCAATAATAATAATAATATTATTATTATTATCATCAATATTTTCTTTATTTGATAAATGAAAAAAGCAATTATACGAATTCTTTCAGTTTTTCTTTGTGCAATAAGTATTATACTCAATTTTTGGTTTTACTAAATATATCACGTTTCTTCTGAAATGAAAAAGGTATCACTTTAGTCGATCGTTTGAGCTTCAAGATCATTTGTACGTGAAAATAATGGTTGTTATTTTAAGGAGGAAGTTGATTGAAAGTTGATCTTTCTTCAATACTGTCAGAATTTGAGAAACATTTTTGTTCGTCTTCATTGATGAAGCTACCACGTTTCTTAAAAAAGTCACTAGTTTCATTAGTGTTTTGAGGATTCTAAAAGGAAATCAATATGAAAAAAATAATATCTTTCATTGAATTTTTTCTCAGAGTTTTCTTGTCAGCAGAATTTGTAAGTAAACTTTTTAATGCTCGCGTTTTTATTTGAGTCAATCTAAACTTGTTTTCGGAATTCATAGAATTCCTCAGATTTTTATAATATAATTTATAAGCGGCATGTCAAACCAATAAATTGATTACTTTAAACAAATTTAAGTTCAATAATTGCTGAGTTCGCTATGTCCAGACGTAAAGTAATGTTTTTGTAGAGTTCGGTTATCAATGAAACACCCTGTATAATAATTATTAATTTAGTTTTAGAGACCGGGTTTTTATGTGCTAGAAATTCGTGAGTTATGTGCATAATTATGTTCAACACAAATTAAAACAATGACTAATCAAATAAGACTATTATCTTCAATAACATTCAAATATTGTATATTCTCCATTGTCAAATTTTGTCTACGATCATGTAACATCAATTTATGCTGAGTAAAAGAGCGTTCACGATTAACATTCACTAAAGGTGCATAGTGTGTCTAATCATAAATTTCCGGATTAATAAATTAATATTTATAAGTAGAGCGCCCAATAATTATTGTTATTCGTATAGAAAGAATAATACAGGATAAATTAAATTATTTAGCAATGTAATACTTTTGGTTACGTATTAGGTTGTTACATATGAAAATTCAGATTTTTACTAACTATTTTCTTATGCATTTTTTTATTAAAAATATATTGAATCCATGTTCTCGTATATAGATAAATTAATGAGTTTGGTTCATTATTCTTATCTAATTTTTCATTTAAAAGCGAAAATTTTGAAATAAGTCTTAAAGCAGTACAATATTGAACTGTCATTTGGTTTCTTGTTATGAGGGGAATGAATCACTATCAAATAATTGCAGAATTGCTTGATGTTTACTCTAAAGACTGTTAATCCTAACGAATAAAATATCGTTGGTATAATGAATTTCTGAATGGTGGGCTATCTGTTTTTGATGAGAACAGGTGTTGGAGGCTTTCTGAAATCAATAATTAAATAATTAATAAGCTAATATAAATTGTGCTAGCCCAGCAGGAAATTACCAAAAGGGAGTTGACATGTTTAAATGTGAGTAAAAGCATTCTTGATTCTCTTCTTACTTCTTGCGGTGTTTGAAAATTATGTTTTCAGTTTTTACCGCACTTTCTGAATGCTGTAATATGATATGACAACATTTTGAATATTCTGAATATCTGAATATTCTTGAAATTGCTGATGAAGAGTTCCTGGTTAATATCATCACTCAGGACGAAACATAATTGTTCTCGTACATACCAGAGTTTAAACGAGGGTCTATAGAGTGGGATTGCCTGGTGAATCAAATCAACAGATCATCGGAAGTGCTTCATATTGTCTGTCTTTTGGGATGCCTAAGGCACAATCTTGTTCTATTTCTTTGAAAATAAAGTTGAAAAGACAGTTTATATTACTCAAATCTCATCTAGAGAACAAGAAAGCTGCAACAAAACAGTAGATTGGTCAAACTTTATTAATATTTGTATGGAAACTCACCAATCCAGCTTCCAATGTCAATATCGCGTATTATGACTTGGAACTCTTAGGACATCCTCCATACAGTCCAGAACTCGCTCCTTCTGATTTTTATTTGTTCAATCACTCAAAAAAGAACTTAAGAGGAAAGCAGTATAATAGCCAAGAAAATCTTCGTCGTGCATTGGAAAATTTCTTTACGAAATCTTTCCTGGAAAAGCGCATTGACTTACAAGGAATTTTTTTGAGAAATAGTGTCTATGGTGGTTGTATGTCTTATTTTCGTAATATAATAAGTTCTGCATATTTTTCTATTCGAGTGACAATATTATTGGACGCACACGTATATAATATTTGTTCACAACATTCTTGGTTTTTACATCACACAGTTTTCGAATCGCAGGCGATCGTTTAGGTGGTTTTTTTCGTAAGAATAAATATTTAAAATGATTTGTTTTGAAATGTTAAAAATTGTGTATTTTTATTATCAATATTCTTTTGAACAATCAAGAAGAAAATAAAAGCATGCACTCTTAATTTTCTAAATTGATTTTATTAATTGCATATCAAGGTGAAGCAAAACAAGAACATGACATCAGTGTTGTATGTTGGCGTTATAGTGTAAGAATGGTATTATTATACAGATATGGAAAAGGCTCTTACAGAGTTAAAATTCAAATTTTTAAAGTAGTCACTTTTTTGGTGTCCGAATACTTCATATTCCAGAAAGGAGAATTCTTCGAGATGGACATTCTTTCTTTTCTTGAATTATTACAAAAAGTCATTGACATTGGTGGGAATTGTCATATTTGTTAATTACAATGTCTTCACACAATACGGAATTTTCAATAGCTTCATGTTCGACTTGCTTAATTCTAATCATTCTGCCATTTACATATATGCCATGTTACATCATGTACTACACTAAATGTTTTAATCTTTTTTTTAAACCTTGGTATCTTTAGAACTATTATCCAGTAAGATAATATTTCCCAATTTATTCTTTATATCATGTCTGTCTAAATCTTAGGTTATTCACTGAAACAAGAACTATCAGTTTTAATTTAGTGTTTCATCAACTTTGTACAAAAGATCATCCGTGTAAATCTATTTTTATATAAATAATCACAGATAAAGAATATTTTCATTTACTATAGTAACAAGGGAATTGTTATCTGGAATTTAAAATCGAAATAAAAATTACATAAGCTTGAAATCTAGCAAATAAAGGTGAATTATTTCATGTTTCTAGAAATGAGTTTAAAAGTTAACCTTCAAGCAATTTCACACAAACTTCGACTTTTAGTAAACAATGAAAGGTTACCTAAAAATATTAAGATGGGTGTGTACTAAATTTAAATATAATAATAAATCGATTATACTTAAATTGATCTAAGGAAAAATTTTCATCACTAAATCTTGCAAGTCATTTTTTAATGGTTCAAATAGAAAGGCAGCATCTAAGTAAACACTTTTCATCTTTTTACACGTGAGTTCAACATTCATGTCTTTCCGGAACTCATGAAGCATAAAATATCATAAATGCATTGTTTTATGTTCATATTTTGAAATCTCGCTGAAATGTTAGACGATTTTTAAAACAAATTGTTTTCTATGACCTAATATTATTATATTGATATTTTAACTTATCGGATACAAAAATATATTTTTAACGTTTTAATACTCACACAAAAAACAGACACTGTCTTAAATCGGGCCACAACTTTTGCAATGATCTAATATATATAAAGATAAAAATTAACAATATTATTTCTATGTAAAAGCACAAACAAGATTTCTTTATTGACAAGAATTTTTAAAATAGAATTTGAGAATTTTTATTAAATGTTAAATCAATAAGAGCAAAAGGTAATGAGAAAATCTAATTTATTAAACAAAAATATAAATATACAATATTAACAAAAATTACAAACATTTTTGCATCTGCTTTTTCGTTTAAATAACAAGCTCTCTATACAAGAGAGAATTTATCTCTATTTTAATGTGAAAGAAGGTTCCTGATTTTCCATTTTAAATTCTGTTTCTTTTATTCATTTAAACAAAGTATTGAATATTATTGCTATCTAAAGATATTATTCATTAACAGATAAAAAATAATTGTAATTTTTTGAGAATGATAAAATCCTGAATTCTGGACATGACAGTAATAAATTTATCTCAAAATGAGATTAATCTGGAATTTGTAGAGGAAATAAAAAAAATAATTCAATATATATTTATCAATAATTTCTTTTTCCTATTTTTGTTTTTATGTGTCATTGTACACTTCACCAAATATTATGGTAGCAATATATCAATAATTAAATTATTTTCTTCTCCAGAAATTTTTTATTACGAGCTGAATTTTGTTTAAATGAACATAAAATAAAAATTTTGAAAAATTAATTAATAATCAATTCAATTAAAAAATGAAAGAAACAAAGCATTCTCTACTTAAAATTTTAATTAGAAGAAAATAAACATTATTTTTTCATCTTGGGTTTTATAATTGTTTTATCGTGGATAAAATAAAAAACCCTGACCTCACTAATATTTATTATAAATTGATTTTATTATCATTCCAATTATTTTATTTTTTGCAATTAATTAATTTATCATTATAATTATTATAAAAATTACATCAAACATTAATTTTAATAATATTTTCTTAAGCATATATTACATGGAGATTTTTCCTGACTTTTACGATTTTTGCAACATTATTACTATTTTCTTTTGAGCTAGAAAAAAAATCTAACATTAATCGACGAAGAAGGATAAAAAGACAATTTCCCTCTTACAAATGATAATGAATAATGTCCAACTTGCCTTGTGATAATTAATCTTTCGTTTTAGCCAATAGCAAAAAGAAAATATAGAAAAATTGTTGAATAATTTGATAGAAAAATATAATTATTTTTTCATAATTTCAACTCTCTCTGTGATTTTATTTTTATAAAAATGTTTTAATTGTGATAAATGTTCAAAAAGATATTTATTACTGGTTGATTTTAAAAAAATGTTTAAAACAATATTTTATGTTTATTTATTATTGCACAATTCATAAAAAGCGGATAATTCTAATCATTCAAACAAACAAGCTCTTCAAAATGATAAATTTCTATAACCCTGTGTATTTTATTTTTGAAGTTGTGTTTTGTGTAATCCGAAATTTATCTTCATACTAATTATAAATGAAGTTGATTAGTTTCAAATATTTCTGACAAAGAGTGAAATAAATCAGTTTATTTAAGATCCTTATATGTACGTGGTAATTCTAAAAAGTACTTAGACTCTACCAGAAATATTGAAGGAACTTAAATAAAGTTTTGTACGTAAAATAATAATCATATAATAAAGTGAAAGAAGTCTCGGCAGTCATTTGAACGATATTATCTTTCATATGTAATTGTAATGAGTTGCTTTTTACATTTTAAAATAAAGCTCTTGGTGTTTTTTAAATTTAAATGTTTTCTTCAACAATAACATTCGGTAGCTCTTAGTGAAACTACCTATACAAGTATGATATATACGATTTGTTTAAATATTTTATTTTTGTTTGCACTGGATTAGATAAATTCCAAAAAAGTGGAATTCTGCATTGCGATATTTTTTTAATCCTTAAGGGATATGGCAAGAAGGAAGTGATTAATCAGGTATACGGTGAAGAAGCCACACCTCAAACGACAATTTATAAATGAATTCCAGAATTTTCATTTGGTCAAACAAATTTTTTCAAAGCAACCAAAAGTGGAAAACCTGTTGAAATTATTGAAGAAATTACAAAAAAATTGAAAGAAATTGTGACAAATGAACGATAAATTCTTTCAAATGTAGGTATCTCCAGCTATATGTATGTAAAACAACAGTTCAACTGCTTCTAGAGCAAATAGGAATCCGAAAGTTATGTAGAAGGCTTGTGTCCAGATTCTTAGCAGCTGAGATAATGACTAGACGAAAAATATCCTTTGAAAGTAATCTTTGTTACCTTTTAAGAAATAAAAAAAACTACACACGCCATTGAGTCTCTACTGTCAATACTCTGAGAGAGAGTCAAAAGACTGAGTTTTCGAATATGAGAAGCTTTCAAAGGTCTAACGTCTCGTAATTTTGCTTCGTAAATGTACCATATTTAACGTCTTTTAAATAGAAATGGCATCTTGAAGCTAGATTTTGCTGAAAAAATATTAAATTTGGATTATTTCAGTAATCTCATATTTAAAGCCCGAGCTACGTAACCAGAAACGTTTTTGATCAATATTAATGCTCCTATTGATATTATATATATATATATATATATATACATAAAAGAAAGTTTGGGTTTGTGCAGCAGGAT
This sequence comes from Bipalium vagum, assembly GCA_037834085.1. Lineage (NCBI taxonomy): Eukaryota > Metazoa > Platyhelminthes > Tricladida > Geoplanidae > Bipalium > Bipalium vagum. Next base: position 11,598 of record JBBMKC010146564.1, read on the forward strand.
AAGTCCTGCATACAGTTCATACACCAAGTGATTCTTGGTTGATCAATCATCAGAAGAAAAATATGCGATGATTTAAATTTCTTTAAAAGAATGACATTAAGGATAGGTCGAGGAAATTCCTGATGGAGAAGACCGAATTTTCTTTGAAATAAGGCTTAGTAGAATGGTAGACCATTAGAAAAGGTTCATCAATGTGAACGTCAATAAATTCAAGAGAGAAGACCTATAAACGTATACATAATGTTAAAAATTTGTTTTTCAGTTGACTTTATTATTATTGGTACTGTTTAAGTACATTTAACCTTACTACAAACACTCACACCAACACACACATATATATACTTGTGTGTTTAATGGATTGATTGGTATCTGGAGGATTCAGAAAAATGTCGAGACCCAACGTTGTTCCAAAAATCCTCATAAGGGTGACTCACAAAAAATTGATTGCATAATAACAGTAGAAATTTTTTATGACCATCGAAGTTATGCCTATGATTTGTAACAAAAAGCAGTCGTGTCAGAATGTGACTGTGCAAATGGATAATGCTCGCTCACACATTGGAAAGGATAATGTTGAACGCATTAGTGTCTTCGGAGATAGTCTTGTTCCCAGCATAACCATTATTAACCAACCAGCAGAGCCTCCAGATTTAAATGCAATCGACATAGGTTTTATTAAGTCTCTCAATAAGCGAGTTCTTAGGAATAAATGTAAAAATGTTGACGAATTGTGGTTTACATTAGAAGAGAATTTCTGGAAAACTAAACCTGAAACGTTGACTTGTATTTTTGAAAACAAATCTCGGATAGTAACGGAAATTTAGTAATTTTAATTATACAGTGATACACATTTCTACTTCAAACAATGCAATAATATTTTAGTTTCTAAATTAAATGACAATTAGAAAATAGGATAATTACAAACAAACACATATATACATATTATTAATTTTTAAACATCAGCGAGAGATCCATCCGAAGAAAAGTTTAATGGATGGACAAAACTCGACAAAACAAGACGGTCTGAGTTAACAGACGCCACGGCGAAATGTCGCATGTCGTAGATTCCTCGTCATCTCTCAAGTTCAATGTTCCCGTTGTCTGGAAATTAATATGCTCTATAACAATTAAAATTAAGACCAGATATGTTAAAATTGAACTAATAAATTTATTCAACAATAATTTTAGTGATACCGAATATATGGTTCCGACGGGCGAAATTCGGGAATTTTCAAAATCTTCAAAAGGCTGTTTTCGCTGTAATAGGTTTTGAAAAAATCGGAACGAACTTTCCGGACAACCCAATAATATATGTATAAAATTTATAATAAAATTATAATCTTTTGATATGTTTTAAGCCTTGTTTTAATGTATTAACTTTAATTAGTAAAATCAAGCTGATATTTGAAATGAAAGTAAATAAAGGACATGTTTGAAACGGGCTAACATTTTAACTGCTCAATGTCTACACTTAAATGATATATCAAAACGAAGAGAATATATTCGAAAACAACAATAAAGCGATCATTTGACAAAATGGCTCCAAAATAGTTCGGTTTGGAGATCCTCAACAGATGTACATTTGGCAAGCTTGGAGGGAGCAGATCTACATACTTTGCTGCAAGTGTCTATGGAGATGTTAGCTATCATGATATATCTCGTCGAATTGGAGTCTTAAGATCATCGAGTGTGCGTGGTTTAGGTTCATAAACTTTACCATTCTTTACTTCCCATAAACAGAAGTCAGATGGCGGCGTCAAAACTATCAAAACACGGAAAGCAAACATTAAATAACGGTTTTGTGCCCTTTTTAGCATTAGTTTATTATTGAAAACCGGTTTGATAATATTTTCCAAACATTTAACTTTTAAATATTCAAAATGACATAAAATTAGTTTATTAAAACAAGTAATGAGAAGTTGAATAAAAACCTAAAATTATCAACAACGACTCTATTTCCAATAAAAAAAACATTTCTTCCAAAACGAAGACAAAAAAAATCATTTTTTTCAGATTATAATTTAAAATTTTGATAAAAATATATTTTTATTTCCATAAATTTAATTATCGTGATAAGAATTGCTGAAGAACGAAACTGAAAGCATATTCACTTTTAATTATTTCCAAAGAGTAATTGAATTTTATAAAGATATCATATTTTATGTATTTCGGAATAAATTTTCTCTTGGAAAATATTTCTGCAATTTTCCATAGTGACATTTGATTTATTTTATCAGCGGAGAAAGGGGATTTTGCCACTCGTCCATTATTCAAATAACAATTGCTCTGCTTCACTGATTCCCGATGGGAAGCGGATTACTCTTGGAAATCATACGATTTTAATTAGAAAATAAACATTTATGTATAAAATGAAATATATACATAAAATCTCCAAATACCGTACCTATACGTATCACTTATCCCAAACAGTGATTAATTTATCAAATTCAGAATTTCAACAAGAAAATGATGAAAAGAAAAAACGAGAAACTTAGTTTTTATGTTTATTTAATGAGTGTCATTATATAAATCTGATCAAGCGTGTATGAAAATGAATCTCGGAGAACGATCTCTCAAATCAAAAAGGAATTCTCAAAATCTAAAATTCAATTAACTTTCCATCTCTCATTAACACATCACTGTAGAGCCAACCCAGCTTCAAGCAACAAAAAATTGGCAAATCTTTCTCATTTTCCATTTTGCTTTTATTTATTTTATCGTAAAAAGAAAATTAATTTTTCTTGCTTCGAATTCTTAATTATATTTGCCATATAACAAGGCAAAACTGAATTATTATTATTATTATTAAATAAATTATATTTCGTTTATTTTCCTCAAATTTCGATATCCTTCAAATTGATTCAGTGATCGACATTAATTTTGATAAGGGGTTCAAGTGATTTTTAATTACCCCTAATCGTAAATTTGGTTTCAGTAAAAATTAAAATTAAAAATTAAAATAAGAATTTTCTTAAAAAAATACAATTTTTTAAAAAGCGAGTATTTTTTAATAATCAAACTAATAATACTCCTAAATATAATTATAATATTAGTAATAATAAATTTATTATTATTATTATTATTAATATCAATGAAAATAATTGTAATAAAAATAGGAAACGGCTTGTTATTGAACATGTAAAATAGTTATAAACGATCTTTACTATTACGAGGATTAAAGAAAAAAAATGAATCATTTAAAGGAAAATTTTGTTCATTTCAGGAAATAAAAGTCATATATTTTAAAAAGATTTTTCTAATATTTTGTTATAGTTTTTGCTTTTACACTTTCTGACAAAAGCAATTGGCGTACCCTTCACATGCGCATAGACTGCTCTGACCGCTGAGCTAAATTCCTCGACTAATTTTCAATTTATCTCACAACAACAACAACAACAATAATAATAATAATAATAATAATTATAATAATAATAAAATAACAATAACAATAATAATTAAGAAAATAATAATAAAATAAATAATAATAAAAGAAATAAGAATAAAATAAATAATAATAAAATAAATAATAATAAAATAAATAAAACAAAATATAATAATAATAATATATTTTTAAAAAATATTTTTAATAAATTATCGTGCACATTATATTTTTATTGACTCCATTTTGATGGTTTAGTGTGAGTGGTCTCATCTGGACGGTTGTTTTGCTAATTACCAATATAATTACGAGAAAAAAATCGAAGAGTGATGGAAAAGTTTTAAAGATTATTTAACTATAAAAGTTTATTAAAATTTAACAATTTTTAAAATTTTTAATTATTCATGGTTTGAGGATTTCCCTAAATGTCGACTCTGATAATTATACTCGGACTAACTCAGATCTAAAGGACTCTTTTCATAAAATTCGTTTCTCTGGCAAAATAATTATGGGGTAGTAAAACAAAGCAAAGCCTTCAAATTTTTGTGGATGATCTTGTCCAGTTAACATTTCTAATAATCATTTCAATAAATCACATTCGTTCATTATATTATTATTTTCTAGTAATATCTCATTTCATTTAATGAAGCTAAATTTAACAGAGAATATAAAAGAGTTATAAGAAATCACAATAATAACAATAATAATAATAATAAGTAGTAATAAATAATAATAATAAATAATAATAATAATAATAATAATAATAATAATAATAATAATAATAATAATAATAA
>JBBMKC010146668.1:0-15768 GCA_037834085.1 Bipalium vagum
TATTTTTCAATTTCATTAAAAGAATATTATATAGACCTCCCACTATTTATAATATTAATATTAATATTATTATTATTATTATTATTATTATTATTATTATTATTATTATTATTATTATCATAGGTCATCCCTACAACATTTTTCTATCTTTACCTTTCTTTTTTCTACCAGGCCCCCCTAAAATCAAATACCAGAGCAGTTATGCGTATCAAACGAATTTTCGAATGATATTTAAATTAACTATTTAAAATATTTAAATGAGAAAATTTTTCATTATTCAAATTGTTTGTCGAAAGTGTTATTGAGTTATTAAATAAATAATTTGGTGTGCATAACAGACAGTAAAAAACCAGTTCAAGCTCTTTGGAAAAGATCAGATCAAGATTGAAGAGGTTGTCGATTTGATGTCTTAGCTCTGGTGACTCTGGGGTGACTCTGTGGTAACCTTTTGGGAATCCTGTGGAGAAACTTATCTGTCGTTTAAGTAACAGTATAAAATTTTATTCTGAAAAAAAAGTTTCTAACAGAGGAGCAATGAAATATTTTTCAATTGAATAATATAAATAAATAATAAGTGTCCCCGTTAGAAATTTCATTAGGGATATGTTTTAATTTGATTTTATGACGAATTATTGTATTATTTATTTTTATGCTGACTTTTTTGTCATTATTCATTCGTTACTATCTGTAGAGGAGGCGAAATTTATAAAAAAAACTTATTCAGTTGTTTGCCTTTGTCCTTATACATCAATTTCAATATAAATAAAAAATACATTATTGATTCCTTTTGAGAAATATTATTAATAATAAAAGAGAAATCAATTCCTCACGAACAGAACGATAATCAGAAATGTTGTCGCTTACAAGTTTCTACGTCACTACTTTACGCAATCGAAATGAACCAATACTTGATCGAATAATCCTGTGCGGCGAAAAATGAATACTCTATGAAAATCGCCGCCGATCAGCACAATGACTTGATAAATACAAGGCGACAAAAAAATTTCCCAAACAAAGTTTGCATCCATAGAGGACAATGATGACTATTTGATGGTGAAAAACTGGAGTAATTTATTGTAACTTTTTAAACGCTATGAAACTATTAACACCAAAAAAATAATGCACAGATGTCGAGGAATTAAAATTGGAGGAGTTTGGTTATGAAGTGGAGGATAATCCACCTTATTTAAGTCAGTCTTTTTAAGGGAAAATTTCATCAAACAAGAGTTCATTTGAACATAATGTTTAAAAATTTATCGATTGCAGAACTCCAGATTTTTATGTTACTGACATAGATAAATTTATTTCGCAATTGTAAAAATGTACTGATTCTAATGGTGATTACTTTTCTTGATAAAAGTTCTTTTAAAATGATTGATTAAAGCTATGATTGAAAAAATGACATTTCATATTGAACAGCCTAATACATCAATAGTCAGATTTACAAGGTGCGCCAGTAAAATTGGCTCGAAAAATATAGTAAAGAAAAATATCTCTAAAAACTACAATTTTGGAGATTTCTTCGAAATTTCAAAAACATCAGTAACATTAAACATCGGAGGTTGTAATTATGCAATATACCAATTATCAGCATCAATTACAGTCTTTAATCGACCCCTGAAACGAGAACACCAGGAGACAAATTTTGAAATGCTTGGTATATGCTATTTCGCAGTTCGTCTTTGTTATCTCTTCAACCGCGCCCCATACGTAATAGTCAAGCGGATTACAATCATGTGATTTTGGAGGACACAATCCAGAAGTGATATGGTCATAAAAGTTTTCTGACAACCACTTTTAACTTTTTTTGGCCCTGTTTGCTGGAACTGTAAATTCTCTTTTTTTATTCCTTTTAAAATTAATGTATCAAAAAAATAATTCTTAATGTAGAGGTGGTGTACTGTATTGAATAAAGGAGTGATCCGCTCTCAACGGACAAGGTTAAAAAGACGATTAAGACAAGTGCTTGGAGATTGATTGTGCTTCTGTATTAAAATTGAGGACAGTTTTGTTGAGCTCATTAAATTTTTCTAAACATTATTGATTGAAGGAAAACTTGGGATTGTATATATATTACCATCACCATGTTTTCAAGATATCTAACCCTTAATAAATGCACTTTTAGATCATCACCTTTTGAGATTTTTTTATAAAGCTTAAAGCATATTTTCTCGATCTCACCATTTATGATTCAACCAGTGTTATGTGAACATATTCAAAAAAAGAGAATTTATCTGTAGTCTTTTATTCTGAAGGACATCATCAAGATTCAACATTTGGTTATATAATCAGGGATTCTTCAGTGTCTAAACAATGCCTTCATTTGAACCTACATTTATGGATGGTCGTTGGATCTTCTATAACTTACTTCCTTATAAATAGAGTCTTGTTCAGTTGCTAGTCTCAGCGATTGGAGAAAGTCTGCTCCTGTACCAAAACGTAATTTTCTCCCAAGCGTTTTGGAAAACCTTTCGAAACGAAAATTGTCCACAATGTAATTGGGAGATTGGTAAAAAGTCATCTTTTGTTTTTCCAAAAATTTATCTCTGAAATTTAATAATATTTTATCAAATCCAAAGATTATGGCAACAAATTGAAATTTGAACAAATTCTCGACAAGGATTATGTCATGGTGAGGTATTGAGTTACGTATTAACAATTTACCAGAAACCTCAACAAATTAACATAAAAAATATTATTATTCTCATTGCCCTCTGATTGAGGAATTAATTATTATTATTATTATAAATTTGCGAATTTCATTTTTGCCATTTGTTTTAATTTTCTCATTCCTTATTGAAAGCCCGTCGAAGGTTCAATACTTGACGATGTGATGCAAGGTCTTACAAAAAGTACTATCATTAATGTTTTTTTAATCAAAATCTTGTATCTTCGATATAATGCCCAATTTTCAATTTCCGCAGATTTGTAAAAATTAAAACAAAAAATAATTATATTAAATAAGTCTACTATTGGATTGTGGGGTTGTGAAAGGTATTATTATATTCCCCCTGGACGGTACCCACAAACAGCTAACATAAAATAAAAGGAAAAATTAAGAATTAATAAAAATCTCATGTTTAAAAGAGACAAAAATCTTTAAAAAGGTTTAGTGACTTTTTGCTATAGTAAAAAGACAGAAATATTTAAAATCTATTCTTGTAAAAAAACTATTTGATATTCCTTTAATTCATGACATTGCGTTTCATTTGCTAATGTTACATTAATACTATTAAATATCAAGTTTCCACATTTCAATTGAAATCTCGAATTCTTTTTCCCTACAAGAAGGATGAGAAGCAAATTCATAAAGTGTAATTGAATAATGTTTGAATAACAATAATATTTTATTAGGGCGATTAATTATTTTAAAAATGTTTTAAATTTAAATCTCAAGAAAAGTAAAATAAAAAATTAATTAGTCAATAATAATAATAAATAATAAAATAAAAAATTTAAAAATTTAAAAATAAATAATTAATAATAATACTTATAATAATAATAATAATCTTAATAATCTATATAATCTATATAATAACAAGCGGGGTCGTCACGTTGGTTACAGTCACGTTACCAACATTGTTCGAATTCATAAGTTAAAATTGAAAGGAATATTTATTTCACACATAGCTGAATTGAAAATCCGCTTTCCTTTTTTACATATTTAAATTAAAAAAATTTTTTTGATATAATTTTAAAGAAATTTAAATTATGAAATTAAATTTTTTATTTTAATTAAAATATTTTCTTTAAAACTTTCTTTGGACTCCTAAATTTTTAATTCTTTTTCTTAAAATATTTAAAATTAATTTATACCTTGATTTAATTTTCGTTTTAAAATTTCGTTTTAATAATAATATCCTTACAATAATGGGAATAATTATTATTATTAAATAAATATTAAATATTATTAATAATATTATAAAGTTATTATTATATATTTAAAAACAATAACTTTTTAAAGTCAGTAAATCTTTTTAAGAACTTACAATATCGAAGACGTTTTAATTTAATTCCTCGTCTCAGTATCATGACCAGGTTAGAAATAAAACGAATTTTCGATAATGGGTATCTGGTGAGGATATTTGTCTCTCTGAGTCCTCCACTGAATTCCAGTGTCGATATCATAATTTCCGCACCTCTGAACACACAAAAATGTATACAAAAATAAAATTCCTCTGCTTGTTGTGTGAGGCCCCATTGAAAAATACCAAAATAATCTTGTAAACATTTGCTAATCCTCTTTAATTTTACTTATGCAATTCATTCCATCATTTCCATGTTTTCATTTCACTGTAGAAAGGGCGCGTAATTAAGTAGAAAAATAAATCTGGAGATTTATTTTTAAGCACATTTCCAGCGGATAACATCTAATTTTTCTAAATGGACCGTTTTTAATCAAATTTCCCCATTTACGACAGGTTGCAAATCTGGTGAGGTATTGAATCACTTTTAAGGTGTTAATCATTCTTCCATTTCTTCAGTTTCCTAATAATCCTCCATAAAATTGATTATTTCCAGCAAATTAATGCTTTACAATTAAATCTTATTTCTCCTGATAATTGGTTTAAAACACTCAATAATATTTAAACAGTTGACTCGATGTTTTTTCTCCGTTTTCAGCTTTCGCAAAACTAAGTGTTGGGAAATCCCCGTTTCGGTCTCGGGCAGCTTTCTATGAAACTTATGTTAGACTGGAGGAACGGTTCTCAATTAATTGTTGAGATTTTGCGAGAGAATTTATTCTCCAATAATTAGATTTGTCTCATTGACATGATATAATAAGTGAAACTTTAAATCTGTGATATTTTTTTTCTATTTATGTTTTATTTTCTTAATATAATTAAATTTAATTAATCATTGTTTTACTGAGCCTAATTAATGGAAATTGTGATCAGTTTTAAAAATAATATTATTATAAAATTGTTTAATTTTATTTTAATAAATAATGAGAGTTGTTTTAATATTCGGTTAATTATTTGAATCATTTGTTTGATGGTATCGATATTTGCAATGACAAGTTATTAATTCAGAATCGATTGATAAATATTTGAAATGACATGTTAAGCTCTGTAATGAAAATGATAAGACGGTTTTAATAAAAATAAAAGTTTGTTGTTTATTCAATAGTTAATGGGATTGGTAAATGCAAATATTGTCTTTTTAGAGTTCGGATATAAATGGAACGCTCTGTATTTTTGTTTTTTAAGATATTCTTGGAATTTCGCCCCTTGGATATTTTACTGGTAGCAATTTCCAATTAAATTGGCAAATCTTATTGTATCTTAACTATTATTCTTCCTATGGTCATTTGAAAAAAAAATACCATTTTGAAGCTTTACTAGTGCTTATCCTGTTGTAAAAAATAATTTAATTAATAAACTTAATTTGATTTGAAGATTTTTTTATTTTAAATCACTTAGACTTTATTATTCAAATTTTTTATTAAGTCCTATAAAAATTTTATTTGCAATAGTTAAATAAAACAAATTTTCGTTAATAAAAAATATATATTTTAAGAAATTCAATTAAATCATAATTATCATTTTTAAAACTAATTTTATAGAATTAAATTACCAATTATTTTTCAATAAATAACCGTATAATTAATCTACATAATTTAAACAAACTTAATATATTTTATATTATCAAAGTTAGAAATTTAATTAATTAATAATGTTTGACTTATCGTTATATATTCTGTGACTATTCGTTTTTTATTTCACTATTAAATCAAGAAAAATTATTATGATTTTTTTATATCTTTTTTCAGGTAATTTTAATCCTTATTTTATTTTAATGGCTGTTGAGAAAGGAATAAAAATTATATATTTTCAATGATCCATCCGTAAAAAATCATTTCAAAGACAATGTGGAAACCAAAGTGAAAGGTGAAATAAAAAGAAAGAAAAGAAAGAAAAGAAAGAAAAGAGAGAAAGAATACATTGAGATCAATGGTAAAAAACAAGTCGTAATGGTAAAAATGATGGAAAAAATCAGTGTCAAAATTTATGATTGGAAAAGTTTTAATTATCTATCTAAAATGAAATGTGGCTTATTCAAACTCGGCTGATAATATAATAAAACAATAGTCATTAAACATTATGTATCTCTGTTTGCAAATGAGCTCCATAATTAAATATTCTCATCATCACTCTGGCTGGCAATGCTACAAGGTATAATGTCCCCTAAGACTTGCGATTTCTTGCTCCAGTGAAATCCAAGACAAAGTTGAGGGAATATTGCCAAATTGACTTGATAATAAGTATTAAGGAAATATGTATTACATTCCTGTGGGTTAATTTTAGTCAAGATATTGCAGATTTAATTATGATCAGCACCGAAATTTGTAATTGAATTCTTCATGGAGCTGGGCATGGTTCTGACGGTACGGTCTATAACATAGGCAATGGCCACCTTGCGAATATTACGAAAGACAACAAGAAGGAAATTGTCGTGTTAATGATGAGGTTTGTTTTAGGAGAAATAGTTTTCATTTAATCTAAATGGGTCGATTCATTTATTTTTTCCCCGTATCTTTCAATATTGGATAAAATGGCTCTTTTATGACTCTTACATTTGTATTGCGTGATTGTGGAGATTTTAATGATTGTTTTAACAATCTACCATTTGCTGAAATGACAAAAACTTATCACGAAATATGGGCAGTTATAATTGGGATTTCTGGATTCATTAATTGTTTTACAGAGCAGTTCATTAAAACAACGGCTATTAAAATATAAGTATTTATCAACAGCATAGTCAACATCCAAAAGGCAAGACGACAGTGTTAACTGTGAACGACATTTGGGAAGTCGAAGAAGCGAAATGTTGACGATGGGAATTGTTGATCTGGGTCTTTCCGTATTGGTGGTTGTTTTTATTTCCGAGATCAATTTCGTTCCAGACTCTTTTTCGTTTTACCTTTTCTTCTAATTACGGGACAGAAATTTATGATTGACTTATCTCTAATCATGTTTCAAAATTATCTCGTAACATATTTACAATGGTTTTGATTAATGACTCTCGAACATTTGCCCAAATATCAGTAGGGGCTGATAAAATTTCATTAATTAAATTTACGGAATTTACGAAATTTTTTTTAATTTTTAAGAAAAAGATAAAAAAATATTTTGTTAATTTTTTTCAATTTTATTTTTTTATTATTTATTTTATATTTTAATAAATTATATTTAACTGTTTAATTGAAAATAAATTAATTTGTAGATGAACATCGATCATTCGTCTTTAGTTTGTTACAGGAATCAATTTTTATTTTTTTTATCCTTTTCTTTATTTGGACATTTCTTTTTATATTAAAATTAATTAATTATTTCTACTTTCTGTAAGACTGGTTGGATTTCCAGTCTGTCTTATTGCTGACAAATCTTTATAAATTAACTTATTTCTTACTTGTAAAGGGTCAAAGGAAAGCATTCTATAACGCAAAGGTTACAATGTTCTACTATTTCTTGGACGTTAGGTCATTTCATTTATTGAAAAAACTCCATCATAGTTGGATATTATTTTAAAGTTAAAAATATATTCATATGCGACGGTGTTCAAAATGTTTTTCGAGAATTTTCAAATAAAACATTTATTTCATTATCAAGAGTTTCCGTGAATTCAAATTTCTCACAAACCAAAACTCAATTATTTGGTTATGCACAAGTAATGATACGATTATAGACTAAATATTACATCAATATATCAATATATTAATTGAAAAATCATTATATAAAACTAAAGGTAAGATCGTTTTGTTATGTTACATTAAGAAAATATTATATTGTAATTTCAAGGTTACTGAGTTCTGAGTCATGAATGAAAAACGACTATATTTTTGTCATATTCTTCTTAATGAATTCTGAATGGGTTCTAATGTTTCGACAACTGTGAACATTTTAGAAGCTTATCCGTAAGAGGGGAGGAGATTTTTTTATCTGACAAGACTAAATCTGGTTGTTTCAGTAACATTTCAGATGACTTCCTCCAAAACCTGTTGACTGCAGAACCAAGAATATCAACTCAAGAGGTTCCAGTTAGACTGAATTGTGACATATTAACGACTTGATATTTAAAAACAACAAAAAATAATTTATTAATTTTAAAAATACGACCTTTATTATCTACAACATTTTGCCAAATTTTGGCCAATTTTTTTGTTCACTTTACCAATTTCTCAACTTCTTCGAGATTAGCAAATCACTGTCTTCTCAAAAAGTGTTCCATCGATCTAAAAAGTGCAAAGTTTGAAGGTCCCAAGTCTGAACTATGAGAAGAATGACCATCTCATCAATTTTAATAAATTTATCTTTCGTCAAACGTGCAAGAAGATCTAGCACATTGTCACTCTGATAATACAGTCGCTTGCTATGGATTAAGCTGTGATATTTTCTTTTCAAAATTTCATTGACTTTGTCAAGCTGTTCAGAGTGAAATTAGCATTCACATCAAACCTCGATTTTCATTTTTTTCTGTATTCATTTTACTATAATTATAAATTCAAATAAATATACATTACTGTTTATTTAAACAAAACTTACAAGTATAGTTTTAATTTTATATCAAATTTTAAGTTATTAAAATTATTTATTTTGATAAAAGAAAATAGAATTATCAAATTGACGGAAACTTTTAATGCAACCTAATATATTTTGTTTCTGTCAAAGTACCCCTTAGTCACTGCAACTCATTTATGTCAATATGTTATCTAGTTATTGAAGCACCTTTATATTATATTTCTGGAATAGCCTTCAGAACCCGTAATCAATATTCTGGAATCTCAAAACCATGGAAAGGGTGACGTCAGTTGAGGGAAAAATAAGAAATCACATACGGTAAATATGGTGTATAAAAGATGGTCTTGGTATGATATTTAACCAAAAACTCACGTCTAATAAAACCAGTTTGATATTTCACAATAGTATATTACAAGAGGAAGCTTTTGTAAATCATTCTTTTCAATATTAGAATCCCTGAAAACCTTTTATGTCTATGGGGTAATAATAGTTAAACTAAACATTTCTGAACGAAGATGATGAGGAAGAACAGTTTTAAAAATGTTGCGTAATATGTAAAAGATTAAAAATAAAGTAAAATTGGCAGTGATTCTTCTATTATTAATATATTCACATATAAGTAATATTTATTTTTATAAAACATGAACCAGTCAGATATATGTAATATTAATAAGTTAAATAAAAGTTTTCAAAATTAAAATAATATTTTTATTTATTGTTTTTATCTACCTTTAAAAAGAATTTGCTTATAACTTCAAGTATTTTGAAATTTTCAATATTTGACCCAGTACATCTTGAACGTTAGGACTGAAGCTGTCCAAACGTTTAGCTAATATATTGTTCAGTTGTTGAAATGTCTGTAAGACGTCCATTCTACGTTTTCATTTGTTTCAGTTTCACTCTCGAACTCGATTCTGCATTACTTGTAAAATGATTGATAAATCCTGTGTAATCAAATATGAAATGCAACCATCGATTTTGATACATTTACTGTATGAATATAAAATTTCGACAAATTATGTAAGACTTCGACATCAAACTTTGTTTCAATTTTAATTTTTTATAAAGGTCAAGCTCTTTTTATAAAGATCGACAAATATTTATGGATACAGGCTCCCAAAAAATTAGGAGGAGGATCAAGTTCCAACTTGCCAAGTAGAATGAACAAAAAAAATATAAATACAAAAAATAAATCTTCTTTATTTGACAGCTTAAAACATCTTAATATGAATTTTCTATGTCAATCTTATACAGTTATTATATATGCCTATTTTTTATTCTTTTTATTTATATTTATATATAATGTAATTTTACTTTTTAATTATAATTTTGGTATCTAAATTTCTAGATGACCCGTTCCTCCCGTATAATATATTTTATTAGACAACATGTGTTAGGGAACTTTATTTGGATACTTGTATTTGTAGTCCCTAGTGAAATTATTTTTCTCTCAATATTAATATATTTATAATATTACTATGACACAAAAATTATGAAAAATCAAATGAAAAATAAGAAATCATCTGTAAGGATATTTGTAATAATCAATTTTAAGGTTTAAGTGTAATTTAAAATTAAAACATTATTTAGAGAGGTTAAAATAAAAATTTAGAATGTAAGAGTTAAAAATTTGGAAAATAAAAGAACGTAATAATTAATTACGTAATTAAGAATCATAAAAATACAAGTATCAGTAATTAACATTTTCAGAAATAATCAAGTTGGTTTTAAATATCAGAAAATCAAGCGGTTGATTCGATAACTATCCAAGAAATTATCGATAGTAACAAAGAAACCTACTCTGGTTCAAGAAAATAATTTCAGCTTCTGAAAAGTAGCTTCCTTTCTAATTCTAAGGAAAAAATTGTTAAGATCATAAAAGTATGAAGCTGAAGTAAATTGTGTCATAGGTCTTAACGTGTGAAGGTTCTCTTACGTGTTCGATTTAAGTCTAAAATAACAAATTTAATAAAATAACATTTTATTCAAATCATGACACATTTTTTCGGCAGCAACTGTATGCTGTAACGCTCTGAATTAATGGTTTCCAAATCTGGAGAAGATTATAATAAATTGGACCTTTCATATCCCACCAAGATATAAAAGAGCATTTTTTGCTGTGAATATTTAATTTTGCGTTGAAGTTGCTGGCATACCGGGGTCTATCGGAGAATGAATGCGCTTTGGATCAAAGTATGATAAAGGCTTTTAAATAACATTTTTCGAGTAAAAAGCTGCGGGATACTGTTACAATGTTTGAATGTGGTGAAGATACAATTACACACATTTGATATGGGAAAATATCTCCAAAAAATGCTTGTAAATTGTTTTATTCTTGTTTATTGGAAAACGTTTAAGGATGTATCTTTGAATTTTGTAAACTACTGGATACAGTTTTTTGATGAATTTCTTTCAAAGGTTAAAATTTTAGATCCAGTTCTTAAAGATGAATTATCTGTCCTGTGTTATGATGAAAATTATATATTATTATAAGATTTTGAAGAGAACAACCTAGCGGAAACACACTGTGCATTAGAAAGTGAAAAGACTGACATACAGGATAATATACCAGATGATTTTATCTCAAAAAGATATTAACAAAGCCCTACAAGCTCTTAAAAACTAAAAAAAACCATATAAATTTTATTTAACTTGTATTATTGGAATAGACAAAATAAGCAAGGTTTTGAAGCAACATGGAAAGTAAAACCTTTTAGATACATGGATCTTTAACAAAATAAAGTTTGGTAGTTTAGTTTTGAGTTTATGCATATCAATTTGTATTAGATTTGAAATAATTAACTAAAGCTTTGTGTATAAACACTTATTACAATTACATTCTACAATTAGTCATATTTTGCTCTGTTCCCATTTTTGGAGATTTAGAGAAGTCATACTATATATACATCAAGGACCACTTAATATTTACATTTTACATTTAGAAAGGATCACCAATATGACAACAAGGATCATAAAGGTTTCACTAAGATAAAATTTACACACAGATTTACTCACTTATTGTAATAAAGTTTGCACAAGGATTTACATAAGGTTCATATTTTCATTTACTTGGACCTGGATACTGTTCTCTAACGAGATTTTAATGCTACCTTTTCGACCATTTATTCAAAAAGGCGATGAAGGCGTTTTGTGTCTCTCAATAAACCCTATGAGAAAAATTCGAAATGGTTCCATTCAAAATAGGCTGTAAATCTTATATTCTGTAGAGAAACTTTATAGAAATGAAAGAATTTAATTTCTAAACTTGAGAATATGATTTTCAAGAACATGGGACGTGATAAGGACAATAATACTTTCTCTAAATTCTATGGATTTGTGAATGAATTTAATAGATACTTCTTATTAGAAAGAAATAAGACTTTCAAGACTGAATTATTTAAAGAACTGTATGAGATTAATAAGGTAACGCTTATCAGAATATCCAAGTATTCCATTTCTAGGAGATTAAATTTCATTAATTTTGAAAACACCTATGAGTGACCTCTGAACCACATGCACATGTTTGCAGGTACTTAAAAAATCGAATTAGACCAACACGGCTTGATAAATAATTAGTTTCCGAAGATGGATTGAATTTTGACTTGATATACATGGAAACTTTAATTTTTTGAAGCGGCTTACATAATAACCCACAATGCATCTTAAATATCAAAATATTGATACACATTTCAAAACACAATACCTAAAAAGCTATTACGATGGGACAAATGTATAACTGTTTGTGGAGATTATATTGAAAAGTAATCACAATGTCACATTGATTAAATAAAGTGGCTTATCTCTATATTAATTTGTGTCTTGAAATTTTGAACCACCCTCGTATGTAACAGGCATAAATTCAAATTTCCTTAGTTTGAAATATCATCTAAACACTTTTCTTCACATGTATTACCCCTGCTGAGTCTTCTATAAAGATGTCAGAATGATTATCAATCAGCCTTTTCAATGTGCAAAATACATAAAACAATCGATAAATATTTAATATTTTTAATTATTATTTAATGTACCCAATTATTTTTAATTTTTGGTGATAAAATAAAAAATGAAAAATAATATTTAATTTTTTGTACTATACATCACAATTGTAACGAAAAAATATATTTCTGGAAATATTTTTGTTGAAAATGTTATTATTATCATAACCTCTAATTAATTTTTACATATTATTCATTTTTTTATCCTTATATTATCTAATGAGAAAAACTACTGTATGAATATATCTAATGAACCGGATCTCATCTTATTAATGATCGAAGCTTGATGCGTATTCTCTATTGTCAAATGGACATAAAAATAATAAATGATAGATCAAAAAGATGTAATTTAGCGCATTCTCATTATTTTTACTTGAGCAAAGTTGAATTCAGAATCGAAGTTATAATTGAAAGATATTGCTCAAACAGGCTGCGTTAGATTAGCGGAAATCAATCGATGTATAATATAATAAGACAAAGATTAAATAAAACTTAGGAGGAATTTTATTTCAGTAATAGATTCGTTAGATTTCCAAAATTTTAACCAGGCTAGAAGATTTCATGAATAGGAAATTTTGCCCTATTCAAGAAGTACTGTAAATTTTTAATAATATCTGATTTTGATATTATTATTTACTATATATTAAGGAAAGTGCATTAATTCTGAACTAAAATTTAAATAACCAATAAGGTTCGTTTCTTTTAGATATATGAATATCTAATGTAATTTTATATTGGTGTAGAAATGATATTTGTTTAAATAAACACTTTTTGAAGGCGAAATAAATGAAAAAGTCAAAATTACATTTCAGGCATTTATTAATTTTTTTTTATTTGATATATGGAAATCAATAGTTGAATTTAATTTTGAATGATAAATAAAGACAATGTCAGCCAAAAACTTTGAAGATAGTGAATAGCAAGATTTATTGAATGAAAATTCAATTTATTGTATATTTAAACATCTCAGAATCAAAGGCAGTTAGTCGTCTTTCTGGGGTGCTTAATTCAAACTGGTATCACCATTTTTAAAAAATTCTTGTGCAATCTGACTTGACACTGATCCTTCACATATCTTTTTGGTTTTCTTATCTTCTCATATGGCTTTCCAGTAATGTCTCAGATTGACTCTAATTTCGATCTGTAATTACCTCATTTTAAAATTAAACATCTAAATAAAATTTCAAAATAAATACATGCCTTTAATATTAAAACAATCATCCATAATATATGATATCAATTAATGATTGCTTCGATATTTGAAAATTAATACTTAAAATATTTCATTATAGAAAAAGTAAGAAAATCGAGTTATTTTTATGACTCATTCTAATATCATACAAATGCGGATTTTTTATTTTTGGTCATCGATATTTCTAAGCTTATTTTACAACTAAAAATGAAGGAATGAATGAAATGAAAGATAATATTAATAATATAATATTAACAATAAAATTTAAAATATGTGAATTCTTGTTAGTTTGTGCAATAATAAATGTTATTCATGAAAATGTTCATTTCTAACTTAATAAAATATTTACTTTGATAAAAGAAGGAAGAAACTTAAAATAACAAATAGACATCATAACAATATTTTTATTCATTTTATATTTTATACAGCATCGAAAAATTTCTTAAACCAAAATATTTAAATAATGTATACTTTTGATATGCATTTTATTTTAAATACAGACTTTGTTTGAAATAGAAATTGTTTGAAAAAAACGACAATCTAAAGGTTGAGAAAAGTGAAGAGTTACAACAAATAAAATTAATTATAAAATCTTGATTAAATATGCTTTTTCAATTATAAACAAATGGAAAATCACCATTATTAAAGAATGTAAATAAATATAAAAGATAATTAAAAGTAGAAGAAATGATTACAAAGACATAAGAAGATTAAAGAAAATGAGCTTAAAAATATATTCATTATATTTATATTTGAATTACTCAGAATTAAATGAATTAAAATGCGGTGATAAATAGGAAATTCGAGAATCTCCCCGCACGTAATAGTATTTTTGTAAATGATATTTTTAATATTCCATAGATTTATATTAACTATTTCTTTTATTATTAATATACTTATGTCTTTTGAATGGATCTGTCGCAAATTTGAGAAAGTATGCATTAGAAAAGTATATTAAAAGTATAAATAATCAATAAAAAAGGGAATGGAATTGATAAAGCAAAATATCCCTCTTAAACTCAACATTCTATTAAAAGATTATATTATTGTAAAGATTTACGAGAAAATTTATAATTATAATTAATAAAATGAAAGATAATAATAATTTTTAAAAATTGAACCACTTTATATTTTTTAATTAATTAATTTCAGTATTTCCCCATTATTATGAGATGTCCAATAAAAAGAGAAAGAAAATTAATTAATTATTATTTTTTATTATGAATTAAATTTAATAAAATTATAATAATATCACAAAAAATAAATAAAAAATAAATTTCTAACAATCCATAGCGAAACATTAAAGTTCTAATTAAAATCTGAATTCACTACAGTCATGCAATTATGAATCTTTGGTAAAGCATGAATTTACTTTTTTCGCTTTGAGATTAATACAAATTCAATGTCTTAATGATTATTACACTTTACTACTTTCTTTTCAAATACAAATAGAAATGCCACATCAAAGTGACCGAAATTGTTTTATCACTACTCACAGAGAAGATGCAGGAATCATCTTTGCATACTCAATACCTCAGATGCTCAAACCAAAGATGATAATAATCACATGTACTGCTGTTCGTCTTGAGAAAGAGAATTTGACAACTGCTATACTCAATACTCGTCAATATTTTTTATGGGAAATTATGCATAAAAAAATATTTCACATTTACAAAAAATTATTAATTAATTTGTAATCGACAATTATAATTGAAAGGATCATGTCTATCTCCAAAATCGTATTTTAAGAATTGTCAATCCGAAGGGAAATTTTGTTTTATTAATTTCTTCACTTATTCTCACTACACCATCACCGATTAACTTCATCGCATAGGAAACCGATAGTTCTGTATTATTTTAACTCATTTATAATAATAATAATTATTATTATTAAGTATTATTATTATTAGTTATTATTATTATTACTATTATTGTTATTACTATTATTATTATTATTATTATTATTATTGTTATTATTATTATTATTGTTATTACTATTATTATTATTATTATTATTATTATTATTATTATTATTATTATTATTATTATTATTATTATT
>JBBMKC010146772.1:0-15766 GCA_037834085.1 Bipalium vagum
ACTAATATACTTTTCTCATGTCTAGTTCCCAATATCTTGGGACTGATCTTCGTATGTTTTTATTTCCATATCTTTCCATAGGCTTTGTTCTTTATCCCTTAGATCAAAGACATGCCATTTCTGGTTACGTTATGTGGTCTCTAATTTATTCCATTTGATATTCACATATTCAAAATCTCTCTGCTTTTTAGCATTAATTAATATTTCCAATTGGAATAGTCATAAAATATTATTTCTGTTAAATTTGCGAAGTTCATTTATATTTTCAAAAGGTTTGAGACAAAATATTTTTTCTGCATTTCTTTAATGTTTTTTTGTTACCATTTTGTTGTATTAACATCATATGAAATATTTCTATAAACCAAAATAAATAAATTCAGTTTTGATTAATTAATGTCTTCTCATATCATTTCCCAAGAACGTTTTTTTGTTTCTTATTAGAAATCTAATTAAATTAATTTTAATATAATTTTTGTTAATTAAATTTAAATTAAATATTTTTGGTTAATTTATGCAATTTTATGTGTATTTAAAATATTGTCTCTGTTAATTATTCATAACCTTTATTTATTTTGTTTAAATAGAGTAATAAAAATATTGACAACTCTTTTATTTGTGTATATCTAGGTTTTTTAGAAATATTATTTATATTTAATCTCAAATATATCTGAAAATTAATTAAATATACAAATAGGAAATATATAATTTTAAAAAAATATCTTGCTTGATTTCTTTATTATTTTAACTCACAAATATATTAAAGTACTCTTTTTAGACATTTAAGATCTCTTATTATTAATTTTAATTATTTATATAGTCATTAAATCCTCGTAGAATTTAGATTAATTGATTAATCTATTGAATGAAAGTGTAATATTTTTTTGTTAGGTAAATAATAATCAATTTTTTAAGTTGTTTAAAAATAATGGTTTTTTAATTATTTTTATTATGGTTTCTGTTTGCCTAATGTAGAGTTTGAATATTCAAAAAAATTATCATCTTAAAGAATTCATAGTTTAATTATTCTCATATAAAATAATTATAATAATCTGATAAAATCGATTTCCGTATTTATATTAGATACATTATTGTGCGGATTTATGTGAACACCATAATTTTTACAATAAATTGTTTTCACAGTTATATAAAAAATAGCGGCCATTTTGTTTTGTTGTTCTGATATTTAGGGAGTAACAACGAATTTACTTACAGAATTCTGGTTTTTGTTAATTCAATTTTTGTTTTTCAATTTTGTTTTTTCAAGACTTTATCCATATTTTTCTTTTTTTTCTTTTTCTTTTTCTAGAATATGAATTTTTCTCACGAGAAGCGCACAAAAATTGCTACTTTAGTTGAGCACACATAGGTGATTCTAAGATATATTTTCATTATTCGCTTGTGTTCACATTAATTCAGTCAATACTGTAATTTGTATGGAGACATTTTTCTTTGGTTACTTAGTCAAATGACTGAAAAAAAATGGTTGACCTAATATAAACATAACTTTTCCGTAATTTGTAATGCTTAAGCTTCATCTTTAATATATATACGTTTACATTTGAGCAATTGAAGTTATAATAAAGATTTCATACCTTTAATTTCATAATTATTTAATATTAATTATTAATTAATAATAACTAATAATATTAATATATAAATTTAAAACTATTATTTCAGAATAAAAGATAAACATTAAAAATTAAGAAAAAGTAAGTTTTATGTTTGTCAAATCCGTTATTTTTTAAAATAATATTTATAAATGACCAAAGAAAAATATCTTCATACAAATTATCTGACATAAACACGGAGTCCATAATTTTCCGTCTTGAAAATTGAGGATAGAGATTTGCATAATTATTGAAAAATAAATTGGAAATTAAAATCAAAAATATTAAAGTCGAATTAGGTTTGTTTATGTTATGCGTTCTAATAATAATTTGATATAATTAAGTCTAAAAATATAGGACTTGAAACATAATTAGATTTATTATTTGAATATTTTATTAATTATATAGTACAATTATCAGTAATTATATTCTATTCTTCACGTAAGTAATTGTATATTTCCAAATCTAGAAATTATAATAACCATTATTAATAATGACAATTTTTCTTCAATTATACCCTAGGTCTCATAATTTTTGTTTAATTATTTTAATTTTGTTCATTTCTTAGGTAATTTTATTATTATTAAAGGAAAAAAATATCGAAGACTATTTAAACCTTTATTCTGATTAAATTATCACGAAAATTGATTAAAATGATCTCTTTGCTGATATTCTCAGTTTATTTAAACAATTTAAATATTGTCAATCATTATATGTGATAAATTTCAAAAGATATATTTTATATAAAATAGAAATAAACAGACTTACAGTTTGCTATCAAATTGTAAGTCTTAAATACATTGAAACATGTTTATAATAGGGTTAATGAAATATTATTTGACTTATTATACAGGTTCGTCGATATAAATCCGGAAAATTTTAAAGTTGTATTAAAAGAAGATATTTGAGTAAACAAGATGATTATTTTTGTTTAGGTAAGGTAATTTATCAATGAAATAGATTATTTAAATTTGAATTATTTTATATTAGTTATTGCTTCAGAATATGTCCAAAGAGTTGCAGTGTTGGAACCACTTCGCCCCTGAAGAAACCCAAAAGAAATAATTGAATGGTTTGGCTACAACAATACTTAAGTTTATGACTTGGCAAAGGTATACTGAAAATAAGAACAAAGAAGCATTCAATACCATCTCACTTTTTCCATCGTGGTTTTAAAGTGGATGTTGACACCTATATCCGTGTGGATGGACGAAATAGCCGATGAAAGACTGTATGTTTTCCAACAAGACTCTGGTCCAGCTTATCAAGCAATAAAAACACAAGCATAGCATTACGAAAATCTGCCCCACCATGAGTCAGATGACTTATGGCCTCCCTCTATTCCGGATTACAATACTCTCGATTATTATCTATGGGGTGGTTGTGCTCAATAGTGGTAATCACATCGAATAATACTAAACGTGATACATTCATTTAGTTGTGTACCAATTTTTATTTTAATAAAGTTATTAGTTTTGTCTTTTTTCTTCTTTTGATTAAGATTTTAAAAAATTCCAGATTTATCTCGAGGACCTTGTGTATGCATTCATATTAAAAAAATAGTATATTAATTGATATTTTTAATGTGATAGTTCTTAATGTAATATTCTTTTTGTGATAGCTTTATATTATATATATAATTATATAAAAATAATCAGTCTTAGGAATATTTTTCTAGAAAACATTTAAAATTTGAAGTTAGGAGACTGTTTTCTGAGTTAACGTATCCCAGGTTAGTAAGAAAATATTTCTGTTTTAACCTTAAATTTGAAACTCAGAATATTCATGAGGTGGTCCCTGTCCGACTTCTATGGCTCTGTAAACTATTATCTACAGTGGAAGTCGGTTCATACGATATCACTTAATACGATTATGTGGATATTACGGATTATTCAGACATAACACTGGTCTGCATCATTTTTGCAGTCTGGATTTTATTATGCATTTCTGAATCGTCTTTTCATGCTGATTTCAAATATGTAAGAAATTTTGCTCCATCACCTCAAATTTTCATTTAATATGTATATTTTAAATAACAAATTGTTTAAATAATTGTACAAAACGTGAGATATTTTAAATTGAAAAAGAATTTTTTTTTGGTAGATAGTACGTGAAACACATTATAATTAAAGAATATATTTAAACTATATTTTTAGATGAATAGAAGTGCAAAAGCAATCCTGACAAGTTCTGCTACATTTGTGGTTAAGTAATTTTTTCGGGTCTGCAGTTGCCTATCATCAATTTTGTAAAGAAAAGCTATCATGCCTATTTTGGTATTAACCTTGGTAATCAAGACAATGCTTTTGCACCGCAAATATGTTTTAAAACATGTGTCGAAGGTCTTCGACGCTGAAGCAACTGAAGACAAAAAGCCTCTCATTTGGTATCTCTATGATTTGGAGAGACTAAGATATCATGCAAGTGACTGCTTTTTTTGCATGAGAAATCTGGAAGGCATAAATAGAAAAGCTAAACATCATATCAAGTATCCTGATGTTCTGCGTTGAAATCGGTTCCTCAAGGACCAGAGGTCCCAATTCCAAATACTCTCCATCATATAGAGTCTTCGTATGATTCATATAAAGATATGAATTTTATGGATAAATCTGCAACATATAAGCCAACAGCTGCCACAACTGAACCCATACCCTTTAACCAAACTGAGCTGAACGACTTGATAAGAGATCTATGCTTGTCCAAGGAATCTGCTCAGCTGTTAGGATCTCGGCTGAAGAAAAATCATCAGATACATCCATCAGTGACATTCTCCTGGTACCGTAATCGTGAAGAAGAATTTTGTAAATACTTCACACTGCACAAAGAAGTATCGCTAATTTACTGCAATGATATAAGCGGCCTTATAACAGCTATGGGCTTAGCATACAACCGTTTAGAATGGCGCCTATTCATCGACTCTTCATCCAGAAGTCTGAAATGGTAACTATATAATAGTAACAAAGTCTCTTCTGTTCCGGTGGGCCACTCGATGCAAATGTCGGAAAAAATTGGAAATATGAAGCTTCTTCTACGTAATTTAAAGTACGAAAATCAAAACTGGATAATCTGTGGTGATCTAAAAGTTATTTCTTTGTTGCTTGGTCTACAAGGTGGATATACAAAATATCCCTGCTTCATCTGTTTATGGGACAGAAGGGCAGACGAGCAGCACTACATACGAAGGAATTGGCCAGTAAGATCTCATCTCCAGCCAGGTTCACATAATGTTTATTCCAATGCCCTTGTCAATCTCCAGAAGATTTTGCTTCCATTGCTGCACATCAAGCTCGGCGTAATGAAAAATTTTGTCAAGTCACTAGACAAGAAAGGTCAAGCTTTTTCTTTAATAAAGATAAATTTCCGCGCAAAAATAAGCCTAAATTGGAAGCAGGGATTTTTGATAGCCCTCAAATTAGAGAGCTCCTGAAAGATACTGATTTCGATGATTGTCTTAAAGATTATGAAACCAATGCTTGGCGTACATTTAAGTCCATTGCCAACAATTTCCTAGGAAACCATCGAAGTTCATACTATGAGCATATTGTGGAAGAGCACCTTCAGAGTTTCAAGGTT
This sequence comes from Bipalium vagum, assembly GCA_037834085.1. Taxonomy (NCBI): domain Eukaryota; kingdom Metazoa; phylum Platyhelminthes; order Tricladida; family Geoplanidae; genus Bipalium; species Bipalium vagum. The sequence continues at coordinate 5,181 of JBBMKC010146772.1, forward strand.
CTTGGTGCACGTATGTCTGTAAAAATACATTTCCTCAACTCACATTTGGACTACTTTCCTGACAACTGTGGTGACATGAGCGAAGAACAAGGAGAGCGATTTCATCAAGACATTAGTGTTATGGAAGAAAGGTATCAGGGCCGCTGGGATGTGAACATGCTTGCCGACTATTGTTGGTGCCTCAAACGAGATGATTCTGTGCACAACACAATCGAAAGTCGTTGAAGAAGCCCTTTCTTCCACCGTGTAATCTATAATAAATTATTATTGTTACTTTGCAGATTTTTTGACAATTATAAACAGTATTGTACATATAATCGTAGTGTTTTTATGTAATAATATATAAAAATTTCAAATTGTTGTATCATAAAAACTAGACGTGACTGAGACAAACGAATTACTGATTTGAAATCAGCGAAATATTTCGTTATAGAATCTGCTTAAAAAGTTCAAACCGCATAAAAAAGTCTTCAAATGCAGACCAGTGTAATAATTGATGAAAATATTTTATTAAATGATGAAAATAATATTGACGAGATCATAAAAAGAAAAGATTTTGATCTTTTTGTGAATGTGATATAGAAGAACCTACGACCTTGATGCTAACAGATTCAGATATCTTTGATGAAATTATGTAAAGAAGACTAGAGGAAGATGATGCCATTGAAGATGAAAATTTACGTTGCAAAGTGGAAGAACATATAAGTGCCAAAAGCATGTTAGCCTCTGTCAAGTGTATTTGCCAATACCTTTTACAAAACAATCCTAGTGTAGAATTGGAACTAACTTATATAATTAAAGATGGAATCAATAACTATCAATGACAGACTTTTTCAAGTCATTGCGGACATTTAATATAATACATGTTTGAAAATCGATTGTTTCGTTTATTTCTTCCTATTGCATAATACATAATAAATGAAATAATTACACTTCTGTTAATACGATATATCTTAATTTTTGGAAATCCCAACATCTTATTAACTGAATTCCATTGTAGTTGGAAATGAGAGGTTTATTGTGAGGGAGTTTATTATCTTAATTAATAATATTTCAGTTATATCTATGAGTATTTTTGTTTGAGTTGTCATATATGGATTTAAAAATGGCACAAGTTTTCTTTCTTATCTACTAAACAATACACAATACATATATAAGTATAAAAGTATATAATTCTTCACCATTATTTTCAAAGGACATTTCAATGTCTTTACTGAATTTCTGATGATTTCAACATTCAACTCATGGTCTATGTACAAACGCAGTAATTTTGTCTGATTTAACTGAAAGGATTCTTTTAGAATTCTCCATCATGCTAAACATGACAAAATATGGAGTATAAACGGTTTTCATCATTAAAGTTACTTCCTTTATTTTTCAGAAATCATTAGCGGTCAATAATCATAATAATAAAATATTTTTTTATTCAGACAATCAAATAAATACCGTTTTGGATAATCCAGTATAAATTTTAGGTTTCAAGATCTTGATTAACGTATGATCTTTCAAAGACCTTCAATATAAAAATTCAGTTATCATATAAAATTAAAAAAAACAAATTTATAGGCTTTTCCTTAAAATATTGCTAAAAATACCCGCTTTAAGGTATTTTATTGCTTAGGAATATCTCTTTTAGTCGAAACTACAAATAAAGATGATTCTTCTCAATTAATACCCCATTCCTCTCAATTTCGACTCAGTCACTTTTCACATTTCCGGATTTTTCTGAGTCTGACTGCGATTATAAAATAAGAGAAACTATAAATATTTTTAAATAATTGATTTAATTGAAGAGTAAAAATAAGAAAAAGTTTATGTAGAATAAATGATTTTCTCGGTAAAAAAGAGCTCATTGTGACTTCCATTTTCCTTCTAGGATTGATCTAAAACTTTCAATTTTAATTTAAGCAAATTTTTTAAAATGGAAGTTTTTGTATTTTTAATGCACTCTTTCAAAACCATAGATGAAAATATAAATAAAATTCTACGAGATTATTTATTTTTAATTATTAAATTTTTAAAATAAAAATATATTTTGTAACATCAAAAAATGTTTTGTTCGATTAATCAAATTTTATTTTTATTATGAAAATGGAAATATTTTCAGTACGAACAAACATGTGCTAATTATTTTTATGTTTAACGGTTAAGTAATAAAAATCAATTATTTAATTATGCTGATTGAAAAAATACCGATTTAAAAATTGATTTAAAATTGGTCATTGTCTGAAATTATTTAAACAATAAAAAAAAAGAAATCTGTAAAATAAAAAAAATAATTCGATAAAAATAAAATAAATAAAAGATCAATTCGATGTTGATTTTTCCTTATTTATCTGACATCATAATAATTAAAATTTACATTTCTTTTTGGACAACCTGAATGGTTTTTTTAATAATTTATTATAATATTATTGCTATTTAAAAATAAAGATTATACACAAATAAAACAAAAAATTGAATATAAGAATTGGTTATTAATGATTATATTTTTTGTCCACAATTTCCGTGTTGAAAGATTATTACTATAGAATTTATTGGGTGACCTGAAAATTTTCTGACAATTTTAAACCAAAAAATTAACTGTTTTTCCCATACTTAAAATAAGAAAAATTATCAAACATGTCGCTTTCTAGAAATTTTTTAAAATATTTTTCTGATAAAAACTATTTACTTGTCAAATTTGATCTCTAGATTTTTGGAAGAAAAACTACCCAGTACTTTTATGGTTTTCCTTAGAAACCAATTTATACTAATAAGAAAATTCTGGGAGGCAACAATTTTTGGTTTAACCTTGATAAGTTTGTATTACACAGCACTTCAAACCCAAATTTTTTTAATTTGAGACAAGTCATGAAAGTTGTGTAAATACGGCTATGATCTTTAGGGGTTTAAACATTTTGTTTAAATAATTTAAATTAATCATTAAACGTTATAATGTTGTTCATTGATTTAAATAATAATTTTAATGATATATTAATTTTTTATTAATTTAAGTGAAAATTATACAGCGGTTTAATATCAAAATTAGGTCATTTTTACTTTACGCTTTCAAAATAGACGTGAATTGTTGTGCATTCATCCAGCAAACTTCTAATGTTATTGATTCACTGAATTTCAGAAATTCGTAATGAACTAATCCTATCGGACACGAAGAAGTGTAATCAATATCCTTTTTGGATAAAATTTAGAATATATCTCCTATCTAATTAATGTTTTGTCTTCCGATCCCATTCAACCAGTTGCATTAAAATTTAATTGTCTACTAATGACAATTTCAAATTTTGGAGTGTTCTGAAAACTTCTGTTGCCATTTCGGAATCGTTCATACCAGTGTTAATATTGAACGATACCTAGATTATTATCATCATAACTTGAATTTAAATAATTGGCTGCATCTGAAACATTTGTACCAAACTCGAATTCATAAAAATTATCTTTCATGTTTCTTCACAATATCTTCGTTAGTCAATTTTAGATGCAATTTTTCTCTGTTTTCTGTCTTCTTTGAAATCTATTACCTAACATTCACAATAACTTTCACATTGAGTCTCCATTCCGAAATTATTTTTTTTGAAAAAAGTATATTTACTGACTTTCTTAAATTCATACTTAAAAATATTATAATTATTTATTTAAAATAAATATTATTAAATATTATTATTATTATTATTATTATTATTATTATTATTATTATTATTATTATTATTATTATTATCATTATTATTACTATTATTACTATTACTATTAAACGCATAAAAATTTTTAGACATTTTCAATAAATTTCTCAAAATTCTCAATTATTTTCGTCAATGAAACTGTTTGTTTAACAATTTGATGGAGTATAGATTAAACGTGTCATTCCTCATCAATTTCTTATCAAATTATTAATCATTAATTCATTAAATTGTAAAAGTAGTTTGATTGTTTAGTTTGTTTATTAATTTTGTTGTTAATTATTTTCTAGTTCAAATTCTTCCAAGCAATTTCTGGTCTATTTATATTATGTGGAAGGAGTATTAAAATTAGTTAATGAAATTATTTTAATTTTTGTGTTTTGTTTAGAAAACATGAATATCCAATTAATTATAATTATTTTACACTTTTTAAAGGATATTTTTTATTTGATCTCTCCTCCAGTCATATTTGACATTTCCATTTCAATAACAAAAATAGGAATCCAAAAATTATATATTAATTTTAGAATTGACTTAACCTGGTTTCATAATATACAAGAATTGGAATATTGCATTTTACCTTTGCCTTTGTTAGGAACATCCAGGATGTTAAAATTCTGCGAAATCTTTACAATCTGTTTTATGATATGATGATGTAAAAGTTCGTGCTCAGAATCTGGTGCTGAAATTGAGGTGGCTTGTAAAGTGTTTTTCGAATCAAAACAAAGCAATTGGTACTTTGACCAGTTAAGAATGCTAACAGCTCGGTGAGGTAAAATCATTGAAGCTGATGGACTTTATTTTGAAGAGTAGTGTTATTTTTGTAAGTAAATATATGTATATAATTTTGAGCGCGAACTTTTGTATTACCATAGTACTATGTAATTAAGTGACGTATAGGTGTTTTAAATTCTAATTGACTCTTTTAAGTTTTTTACAAAGAGAATCTATACGATTTCGCATGCTTCTATTGCAAAAAATTGATTGAATCTATAAAATTTCCGTAAATGGTTTTTAATATAGTTATTGAAGACAAAAACATACCCTTTCTCGACGAAACTGGATTTATGATTATAATAAGAGAACATTAGGTCGTCCTAATAGGCTGCAAAAAACCCAATTTGCATTACTCCTGGTATTAAATGACGAAATAAGCGATTATGACATGTATGTGAAAATGATGAGTATTTCATTGTAAAGCAATTATTAGACCCTGTAAAACATTTCCTTTTTCGAATACTTGAAGGAAATGACTCTCAATTTTGACAGCGAAAAAATTGAACAATGTCATCAATGTTATGCATAACTTATTCTTCCACAGATGCTTGAAAATAAAAGACTTTTGACTATAAAGGACATAATACAATTATCATTTTACTATCTTATTTTTTTTGAAATCGACCGAGTTTTCTCAATGAAAAAATATTGTTACATCACAAAATCCGTATCCAAAAATAAAATTATTGCGATATTTTTTTATCTCCAGATTAATGTGGAGATCATGTGAGGCGTGGAGTTGACAATGCTATTAAATGTTGGGATGGAATTAACGTGTTTGTAGGATAAGTGATTTTTTATAATTTGTAAGTTAACAATTTAGCTTCCTAGTTTTAAATCCTAAGTACCGTATTTTGTGAATTTGAAAAATATCTGGTTCACTAAAAAGCACCATCATTCAAAAATAAATCATTCTCATTTAAACAAAACTCACCATAAAAATAAAATCTTTAGATTAAAAACCACAGGGTATAAAATTCAAAAGTGTTTATGTGTTGGTGACATTATGCAGGATATTACAATCGAATTTATACAGGCAAAATTATTAAATATTTATAGTACAAAATACTAGTCTTCCATTTTAGTAAGTAGCTTTCCACATGTGTGATTTTCAAGTCATATTTCCTTCTAAAAATTTCGAATCATTTGCAAATGTCATTAATGTGACTCTCACGGGGTGTTACCAAGCAGGAATTCATAAAAATAAATAAATCCTAATTCACTCTCCGAAACTTTTATATTTAAATAAAAAGCACCTTCAAATTACACAAGATACACTATCCAATTAACATGTTCGATTTCACACTCTTTCATATATTATCCAGTACTAGTCCTTTGCAAAATAGCAGATACTATAATCTTTCTAAACAAAATGAAAAGGTAACCACATCATTTTATTTTCATAAGAGTTTATTCTCAGCCAAAATTACGAAAATATATTACTAAAAACGATCTATCTTTATCGGAAAAAATTTCTTTCAAAATTCAATATAAAACGGCTGAGTGGATGAAATATATGGGAAATATTTATAATTTTGATTTGCAGAAAAAGGGTTTCGTGTTTCATTTAACAATTATTTTATGAATATTGTTGTGAAAAAAGAGTCCAAAAAATTATAGTAATAGTTCCAACGATAATAATTATATTTATTATACGCATTTTTTCATAAATTTTGAAATAATTTATTTTTTGAAAAATGTGTATTAGGGGTGTGCGTTGAAAAAACAACAAAAATAATGTATTTGTTTTACTGAATTTAATAATACTGATTTATATTTTTTAATAATGATTTGAATTGTTTCATATATTTTTAGATGGCGAAATACATCACCATGTTCGCGAACGATTCTTTTTCATTTTAACACCAATAAATCAGCTGCAGAAACGCACAGGATACTTGTTGATTCTTATGGTGACAATTCACCATCAAATGTAACTCAAAGTCATTGTTAACGATGATCATTACTTTGAATAGTGTTTCTTTTTCTGTTTATTTGTAAATAAATATTCAAAGTTGTTTAAATAGGCTCATTTTCAACGCACACACCTAATATTCCATAAATGTTACATTAATTTGGTAAGTTATAAAAACCGGATTGGTGTTTCTTTTTAATAATTGTTTGAAAAGTATGTTTTGTTTTAAATATTATACCGTTTCATTATTTTATTTATTTTCACATTTTTAAATAATATTTATTTCTTATTGCTAAACTCAATATTTCACAATTTTATATCGTATCGGAAACTCCATTTCAAAATTAAAAATACAGTAGACTTTGCTTAATACGATATTGTCGGGACATCGAAAAATTATCGTAATAACCGATATAACGTATTAAAAAAAGTTTACCTAATACGAGTACACAATAATTACTGTGCAATATTAATTTTAAAAAAAGAATATTGATTCTAAAATACTAATTAAACATACATATCATTTAATTTTTTTAAAGAAGTCCGGTATGAATAACTGCTTATAGCATTGAGGCTTATTTAAATAAAGTGGATAATAAAAGGTTGTTTTGTAAATAATCTTAAAAAATATTTTAATATAAAAACCTGGATAAATTAAACATTAAATAATAATTTTATTTAATTTACTAAAAATAATTTTATTGGATAATTATTATTATAAATAATACTATTTTGTATCAAGAAATATTATTTATACTTATAATAAATGATATAAATTTAATTATTTTAATAATTGATAAATTAAAGTGTTATTCTTTTAATGATTTTAGTAACCAGTATTTGACCCAAAACCGTATATATTTTTCGACAAATTTTTATGAATTCATCATTTAAAATCAATATTTTAAAACCATTATCTTCGGATAGTTTATTAAATTTTTTCTCTAAATGTTTTAATTGAATTAATATTTTTGTAAATTTGTAAAATTCCAAATAGGCACAGAGAGGAAAACTCACAAAATATATGATGGAGCGTGATGGATGGTGAAGAAGGAAACATTAATGAACTTCGTTTCGTAGTGGAGGTGAAAGTCTGAAAATGAAAAACACATTAATCGACCATAACGTATGTGTGATTGATCTCACATATCGAAAATGACGTTGCAATAGTTGTATGAATTGAAGTATGCGGTGCTCTTCTTCTTACTTTAGGCCTTCTTACTTCTTAGACCTCCAATTTACATGCTACAATCTCTTCAATTATTAGGCGGATTTCATTCGGAGAAAAGTTTAGGAGGTCATCAACAACTTCATAGCGCGATAAATAAAAAATGTGTTCAAATGAATGGTTCTTATTTCAAATAATAATATATTATCACATTTCTATGATTAAAGGTCAAAAGCAACAATTTCTCGTTCACCAGCATAATATTTTTTTTATAAATATTTTTGTAAAAAAATAAAGTTTTTCAGACAACATATTTTTTCAAATAAAAAAATTAAAAATAAAAATGCAAAAAAGAATAGAAAATGTCAACAAAACATCATTGGCGCCACCCTTATGGTCGCTTCAAAACTAAACAAGATGGAAAAATAATTTAAAATCTTTTCTAAGCCGTTTTTCGAGACATAATACACAGTTGCAGTCGATTCGGCTTATAACCTACCTGCATTTCATAATGGTTACGAGATTGCCAGGGGTTCCATCAACCGAGATTGTTTTTAGGGTTTCCCTACACAGAAAACTAATTGAAATTTTATCATGAGCCATTTATCACAGACGCTTTCTGCAAATACACAACCATAATTGATATCTTTCCGCTGAAATAAACTAATTTGCAATAAATAATGAAATATCACTTTGATACTACAGCATATAAACGCAACATAATTTACTCTTAAAAAGTATCAAATTATTTCGGAATCAGTTTTTCTCCTGTGTCATTGAAACAGGAATACTCACAATAGTGAGGCATGGTAATCTCAGTATTCAAAAAACACCAAAAGGTTTTCGTATTCTCTGTTTTTCTCATATATATAACCTAGTGAACAAAAAAATTTTTTATTTTTTAAGTAAAAGCTTTTTAAAAAACATTTTTGAACACAAAAAATATTTCTGTTACTATTTTGATACATGTATCGATATTTTCATTCAGATCTTCTTCAGTCAATGTTAATATTCTTCTCCACTGTCTATCTTCAAATGATATCATCACTATCATGACTTTTATAAAATTATCTTCATTATTATTGGACAAAATTAAAAAATTCTTTTAATTCTAAAAACTTTAAATATTATTTTAAAAAATTTTTTAAATTCTTTTACAAATATTAATAAAAAAACATTAATCATTCATTGATTCCTGCTCTCACCATTTTGTGAATTCATTTCTGGTTTCAGTTTTATATTATATTCTCAATCAAATGTTGCGAAACATTAAATATGCATATACATATAATAAAAGACCACAACGTCGACAATATAGATTATATTGCTGTTTCACTAAGGGGTTTTCAACAGTGTTCTCAAATTTCCCATGTTTTTGATATGTTCCACTCATAATGACACTTGATGGTGGATTTCAGTATAGAAGAAACGGGTCTTATGACAAATAAAGAAAATACAATTCCAAATTGCAATTAGATTTTATAATTTTATATTTTTGGAAATAATGGGAAAAAATCACTTCCTCTAAAATACTCCACAATCTCTGGGGGAGCTTTCGTTTCGATTTTATGTAAATTTCGCATCGTATTTTTAAACAAAAATTAAATTATTATTTTTATGATTCTTTTCTTTTTTTCAGTTAATACTTGGGTTTTATTTAATTCAAAAAACATTTTTTAAGAAAATCATTTTTCATTGATTAAAAACTTTTCCTTCTTCATTTCAAATTTATATTTACAGAATTTTATGTGGAAAGCAAAATTAAAATAATTATTTTTATATTTGAAAAGTAGAAATGTGATCTTAACCAATTAAAAAAATTAAATCTTGTACATATAATGGGCAGAATTTGCACTGTCCTTAAAATATAAATAATATTAAATATAATAAATATAATAGGATGGATTTACAAGAAAAAATATAATGAAAAAAAAATTTTAAAAAAGTAAAAATTAACTAAAAAATACCAATAATTTATTGCCGTATATTTACAAAAAAAGACGTATATCATAACAAAAAAAATACATTTTGAATTTTTTTTCGATTGTTAATATTTAGTTGAACTTCCATTGGCATAGAATTTACCAGTGCTCGCAGGACGCTGTTATGGATTTCTTCCCAACAGCGAATTACCTCTCGTTCCAGCTCTGAAATTGATTCATATTGTTTCCCATTAGCATATACCCAACGTGCTAGTATCCCCCAAAGATTTTCTATGAGATTCAGATCTGGTAAATAGGGTGACCAAGACATAACATCGATATTTCTGTCTTGTAGCTATTGCGAAGTGTAATGTGCAACATGGTATCGATAATTATCCTGTTGGAAAATTGGTTTGTCTCTGCCAAAATCATTCATAAAGAGAAGTAAGTGTTCTCCTTAAAGCATTTGATAATCAAATTGATTTAGCCTGCCGGTAATAATCGCGAGAGTCGACTTCCCGTGGTAATTGAAGCAACCCCAAATCAACAAGGAACCTCATCCAGAGTGTCTGTTCGAAAAAGATATCTCCTCCTTCCACAAATCGTGCCAATAATATGCGTAACCGTCAGGTCCAGATGACCTTGTCACTCCAGATGACCTTTTTTCATTAGGTGACCCACGACATTTTCTCTTTTCGATTGATTTTATGCTGTGGCTTCAAAGGAGGTTTTATCAACATCTTCTTATACCGGTTCGTTCCAGACTTATTTAAAATCTTTTTAATACTCTCTACAAACCAATTTAGGTTGAACAGCTTTTTTATTTTCGCACAGGATATGCTTTGGTTGCTGACATTCCTTATAATGGAACGCTTCGTTACTGCGGAAATCTTTGCTTTAGGACCCCGTGTTTTCTTTTCTTTATTTTTAATCTACAAGAAGTATCTCATACTACTTTCATTCTACCCTAACTTAGTGCCGATCAATCTGTTCGATTTTCCGGCGTCGTGGTAGGCATAGATCATTCCCTTCTTGGTTTCGGTTTTTTTTTCTTGCAATTTTACTCATCTTACTAAATAAATTTTTTTATAAAATCTTAGTATTCGACAGACAGAAGTACTTACATT
>JBBMKC010146881.1:0-15762 GCA_037834085.1 Bipalium vagum
TAATAATAATAATAATAATAATAATAATAATAATAATAATAATAATAATAATAATAATAATAATAATAATAATACGACTTTAAGAGTTATCTTTATACAAATTTATTTTTATTTCTCCCCTTTTAATTTATCTTCAGCTTTTATTCATTTACACTTTTTATTATGCAATAATTCCAAAATTTCTTTATGAAATATAAAATATAATTTATTTATTATTTAAATTCAAAAGATTTCCTAAAAAATTTAAAGCAACGTTAAATTATTGGACCATTGAAATCGTCTAATTAAATATTCCTTAAATTTTAATTGGTTAAAAATTTTGATTTAATATGATATTTTCCCTTTTTTCTCATTATTAACAAAAATGATTTCCGTGATATTTTTCGTCCTGATCATGAAGACGACTTATGGTGAAAGCAATTACCAGGCGGTGCAATCGTGTGTATTCAACCATTTTCAAGTTCTGATATTGACCAATAAGATTTCATGAGCCATGAAGTGTGATTTGAGCGACTGTAAAGGGTTCCAATTCGGTGCTCTTTTCATCAACGACCGATACAATAACATGGTGAGTTTTCTTTTCTTAATCGATTTTTAATTTCGTTTACTCTGTTAAGCTCCACACCGACACTTTGACAGTCGCGTATAACATTTATAAAAATATCAATTCTCAAAGTACCGCAACAAATCCTGATTACGTGTATCAGATCACAGATACAAACGTAGCCGTTCCTTTCGTAACAGATGACAACAATAATGTGATATATGCGCTCGGAAAGAATAATAACAGCAAGTTATATGCCGGTCGTAGTGGAAAATTTGGTGCAACATTAACTCAAAATATTGCTACATTTCTGACGAATGGAATTTTTACGGATTATACAAAATGTGCTCGGCCTATCTCAACTTATAAAAGTTTTATTGGTACAAAAAATCTGATTTTTTATGTCTCTAGCGACGAAGATTATGACTTTGCGACACTGAAAGAAAACATTTTCAAAAATAATTGGCACTTTGACTTTTTTGGACTTCGACCGGGATTATCTCATTCCAAAGCGCGCAGAATTTGGCAAATCTCTACGGTATTTGTTTGACGACCAAAAGGAGTCCACCGATTCAAACGATTTCGGGAAATCTTTGCAAAAAAATCACCGATTTCAAATCTGAACAATGTTTAATTGGGGCATGTAATACCACAGGACACGAGCACTTTATCTATTTATTCTTATGAAATTAGCGTAGCGATACTTTTTTCTTTTGTTATATGTGCAAAATTGACTATTATCAAAATATAATCGATGCAGTTTGATTCATTCGGTACTCTCAGATTTCGATTCATGATGTTTATTTGGATTAATATTTAAAATTAGCTCAACACCTTCGTCACGATATCAAACTATTTTTTTGGAGTTCGGTAACCAGTAACAACGAAATATTAAAATAAATTTGATAGTTGATGAGTGTATATTATTTCATTAATTGGTGATTTCAAAAATTGACCTTGAAAAAGGGTGAAATAATTTAAAATATTGAGGATAATAATTGAAAACCTTCTCCCTCATTCACTGCAGAAATGACCTTCGAAGGGATTATTTATTTAACTAAAATATAAATAAAAATATTTTAAAAATATATAATCAGATTTAATAAAATAATTTTTGACCAATGATTTGGTGGAAGTAAATCCCAGTTTAATTGACTGTAATTATTACATTTGTGACACAATTTGTAATCTGGTAAATGTGAATTGAGAAAGATGACGGACAAGATTGTAAAAATGATCAATTTTATTCAATAAAACCGGTATCGTTTGGTTTCATTGACACTTATAAAAAGAAACCGTGGGATGTGATAATTCTGATCAAAAGAATGTCGACCCGTTGACGACATTAAATCTTTTTTGTTGTAGTCAAAACCTACAAACGAAATAATCACGTTTTTATAATTATTTATGAATAACAATCAATATAATTGTTGTTATTGTGTTTTATCGTTTGTTATCTTTAATTATTATTTTTATTATTGTGTTTTTCAAAAACAAAAATTGCTTACAATTTTTTTACAATAATCATTAGTGATACTTTTTTGTGTTTTAACTTTTTTAAAATTAAATGACCAAGATTATCATAACTTGCTTTTTTAGCAGATAAATATTTTCTTAAAGTTATAAATTTATCGATTAAATATTTCGGTTTATAAATTTTATGTCCTTATTCATCTCGTTTAAATTTTATATTTTTATCTAATTCGGTTTTTATACTTGTAATATATTCTGATATTTGTCATCCTTTGACAAGTTGTATTATTTGAAGATAATTTCTCAAATCTTTTACTTCAAATTGTCTTTATTTGGATTAAATTTTCTCTCTATTAAATATTTTAAATTATCAGCTTTGGGATTTTATTTATTTTTGAATATTACAATTATAATGTGCAGGACCTCTATAACTTCCATCATAATGATCATGATCAATTACTTTACAATTTAAACCTTCTGGATCGTATTCAAATTCTTCTTTACAAAAAAGACAAATATTATTTTTTATTATATTCTTCTTGTTCTTCTTCTGTTAAGTTATATTGGTTATTTATTTTTAAAATATTTTCCAAAAATAATGAAAACTTATAAGCCATTTACAAAAATCTTTTATACAATTTTCTCTTTTGAAAAGTTTTTCAGAAGTTTCAATTAAATTTGAATAATAAGATATAAACTTTGAAAAAATAAATGAAGGTTTTTGCTGAAATTTTATAAATGTGTTTGTAAATATTTTTTCATATAAATTTATATTAACATTTTTAATATACATAATAATGTAATTATAATTATTTGTTTAATTTGGATTAAAGTCTAATTCGTTTAATAATATTTCTTGATAATTGCTTTTAAATCTTATTTCATTAATTGGTTCATTAATACATTCAATATCAGCATAAATTACAAAATGAAGTTTTATCTTACTTGAGCTGCTTTCCCAATTTTGACAATCTGCAGCTGCCTCTCTTTTGGAATGAAGATGACAAAAAATTACTGAAAGTCGCTGGTTTGGAAACAATAATTGAGAAGGATATCGATGCAATCAACAGAGATTATCACGATATTGTCGTTCCTTTCATCAAGAAATATCCGGACATGTTTCCGGAAAATATTGACATTGATAAATACAAGTATTACGTAGCCTTTGTTATGTCGTACAGCTTCACTGAGCCAGAAAAGATGGATTATGAAGAAACGGACGACGAAGATGAAGGTTATAAAGAAAGGGATGACGAAGATAAAGATTATTATGAACCGGAACTCCTTCCCTACATGGTCCCCATGGCAGATGTGTTCATTTTCGGTGTGGTCGCCAGTTAGTTCTTCTTTAATACACATTGAAAAGATGTCAAAAAGTATTTATTCAAACAAAGCATAAATACGTAAACACATAACTAACATATTTCAAGCTAATCAATAGATGCCAAGCTACGAATGCATCATCTATTGTCCTTATAGTACAGTTGGATATAGCAAATCTAAAAAATGGCTCTGTATTATGATTGGACTTTGAAGTAACTTCCTATTTTTCAATATTCTTATTTGTATTTTATCGAGTTATTGTATCATTCAGAAATATTCAATATATTTAAATCTCATTATTGATCATCGATTTACGAATTGATTAATTTATTTATTATTGTTTAAATTAAATGGAGATCCACTCACGATTTTTTTCAGGAATCATTCATTTTCCCATTGAGCCGTTTCAATGTGGATCACAAAAGGATTAGTAAACAAATCGGTACTATTTTAATTTAACAACCCTGTGTTATAAGCAGACCAATCATAATACAGAGCCATTTTTTAGATTTGCTATATCCAACTGTACTATAAGGACAATAGATGATGCATTCGTAGCTTGGCATCTATTGATTAGCTTGAAATATGTTAGTTATGTGTTTACGTATTTATGCTTTGTTTGAATAAATACTTTTTGACATCTTTTCAATGTGTATTAAAGAAGAACTAACTGGCGACCACACCGAAAATGCACGCAACCAGAAACATGAAAAAAAAATCATTCATGGATGCGTTACCAAAAAATACAGGAAATTTTGGGATTTCAAATCAAGCGATATAACGGCAGAAGCCGAAAGTTGGTTGAAAGATATTGAGGAAAGTCTCAGTATAAATGACTTATGCTTTGTTGGAGTATTTGATTTGCTATTATCCGAGGAAGCCTCCATCTTATGGAAGAGTGTCAAATCAGAAGCAACAACAAAAGAAGAAGCAAAGTCGTGGTTTGCTGACACATTTATGGAGAAGAAACTAATAACCGATTTAATTTGCGAATTGTCAGAAGTTAGACAAAATTCGGATGAACGATTTGCAACTTTTGAGATCCGTATTCGGAATTTAATGAATGACATCTTTAATTCTGGATTGTTCCGGGAAGAGATCATTACCGAATTTTTAACAAAACAAGCTAGAAGTGCTGGACTTCGAGATGCTCTTGTTTCGATACCGAACGCCAAAGTCGAAGATATTAGAGCTATGGCCAAACTATATAAAACACGGGAATCTAATATGGACCAGAAGAATAAATTTCAAGTCAATGTCGTGAGACAAAGAAGCTATGCAGAAATAGTTCAAAGAAAATTTCCCAAAGAATTTCAGCCAAAACGTTCTGGTATATCTGCGTACAATCGAGTTACTAAAAGGACAAATTTGACATCTGCTCCCATAATTAAAGAAGCACAGAAAGAATATTGAAGAGATGACGGAATTAGAAGACAAGAAAGACGAGAAGATAAACCAACATATTCAGAGCAACGAGAAGCTCCACAATTCTCTACAAAGTATATAGCCAGACGATTTTACAACAGATGTAAATGTATTCCAGCACCACGAGATGAATATCTGAGATCGAATCAATGTTTTTGCTGCGGTGGTGACAATCATGTGCGAATGCATTGTCCACTGAAAAACAAATGTCTGATTTGTGGAAAAGATGGGCAACTTTTCCGTTCGTGACCGGTATTGAATTCAAATCAGAGAATTCCAAGAAGATTCATGATGAAGTAGAAGATGATTCGCAATACCAAGACGATGCTTATGAATCAGATGAAGAAAAAAATCAGGCCGGCCTCATTGCTCACATTTCGTCTGTGGGGTTGAACCATTAAGACTATCCAAAAATCGGAATGTGCCAGATGCTGAGATATTTGACTCAGCGGATGGCAGACAGTGGAGTTGGATGAAGATAAGAGGTATGAAGATCGAAATGTTGTGGGATTCCGGAGCTTCAGTTACTGTGATGAACGAAAATTATTGGAACATCAGAATCCACGTCTAGTGGAAAGAAAAATATTGTTGAGTGGCGTATTTTCGTCTGGAGGAGAAAGACCACTTGGATCGTACAAAGCAAATATATCTTGGAAGGGAAAGGAGATCGAAGTTGATATTATTGTCGTGAAGAAGCTACAGCCTGACTTTATTGGAGGTGTCGGCATTATGAAGAATTTTGGGATTCAACTGTGTGTGGTAAATAATATTGAGTAATCAGACTTTATTAAAAAAATATCTGACATAGGTAGGGGAAATCAAGTAATGATGGCAATCAATCATCAAAACAGTATACAATTGCGTAATATGTTACTACGATATGCGAAAATATTCATGACCAATTCATTTGATATTGGGCACACCGGATTGGTTAAACATGACATAATCATCACCGACTCACCTATTGCACAGACACCACGAAGACAAGCAATGCATCTAGAACATAAAGTTGATGAGATGATTACTCAACTTTTAGATACCGGTGTCATTTCAAAATGCAAAAGTGCATGGATTGGTATCTATCCGAATTTGCGCGGATTTCAGACGTATAAGCCCCATAACAGAAAAATGCACGTTCCCGATGCCAGACATGCAAATGCTGCTGGATTGCTTGACTGATTCAAAATATTTTTAGTCAATAGATCTGGGCCAAGCCTATTATCAAGTGGAATTGACGGATAATGCTAAATCAATTACAGCATTTAGCACGAAACAAGACCAATTTTGCTTAAACCGGGTGCCTTTCGGACTGGCAACAGCGCCTGCTACCTTTCAGAAACTGATGCATGAATTGCTTGATGGTTTGGTTCTCAATGTCAAACGAAGCATGAACAAGCCAAGATTTAGAAGCCAAAAACAAAATACATCAGTGCCGTTCATAATATTACTCTTCAATTGGAAAGAATAAGAAGCGAACAGAAGGCCGATAAACTGATATCTGGATTTATTCAATGTCTTTCAGAAGGGAGGAGAGAATACCCTGAAAAATTGAAGAATAACAGTTTTTATCATTTGAGAGATAGGTTGGATGTTATCGATGGCTTGCTGTACTTATCAAGAAGCGAACGAAATCTTATTATTATCCCAGAAAGATATATTGATGAATTTGTGGAAATTCATGCCGACCTGTGTCATCTAGGTCGGCAGAAAATATTCAATTATCTGAAAGATCATTACTATTGGCCATCGATGTGGAATTCAGTCAAACGATGTTTAAAAACCTGTGATATTTGTGCCAAAAGAAAATTTTATGAAACAAGAACTAAAGAAATCCTTATCCCGAGAAGAAGTTCACATTTTTTAGACCAGATCTTGGTAGATGTAGAACACTACAAATACATGGTGGTCATTATTGACCGTTTTAGCAAACTAATGAGTCTATGCTCGATGTCCAAACTTGACGATCAATCAATCTTCAAGGCAATAATGAACCATTGGATTTATAGATTTGGCAAGCTGAAGAGTATTTTAACAGATCGAGGAAAGAACTTTGAGAGTTCTTGAATTCAACAAAAAAAGAGAGACCTCAATATCGAGTGTGAATTCAGTTCACCTTACCAGTACCAGTCAACGGTCTAGTCGAGCGAGAAATCCGAACGATTCGAGATATGATAACCACATCTCTAAAGAACGGTTGTCAAGAAAAAGATTGGCACGAATTGCTCCCAAGAATTGAGTTTAGTATCAATGCAACTCAGTAGAGCTCAGCAAAGTTTTCTCCATTTGAGATTGTATTTGGCTACAAAGTCAATCTTTATTCTGGCAGCCGTGACCAAACCTATCCAGATACAGAAATCATTAGAGAACCTCGAAGAAACTTAGACATTGCAGCCGATAAAATGAAGAATTTCGAAATGGATATTAGAGGTCGACGTGAGTTTTCAATTGGAGAAGAAGTATTGCACGCAAAGAGCCGCAAAACAGAAAGAAGAATAATTTCCAATATGAAGGTCCAAACTAGATCACAAAATTCCTATTCCCACATAAAGTTGAACTGACAGGTCCAGAAGGAATCAAATTAAGAAGAATTGAATGGCTGAAGAAGTGGCATCAGTCTTAATTGAAGGGGGAGTTATGTGTTACGTAATTATGTTTTGTTCGAATAAATACTTTTTATAACTCTGACGTCTTTTCAATGTGTAGTAAAAAAGAACTAACTATGTTGAACATTCAGGGTGAGACGAAGAAAACCAATATCCGTCTTTTTCCCTTTCTAATTTTTCAGGTTTTAAAAAGTCACTTTAATAATGACCATTGATTGTCAAATCGATCAATTAATTATTTAATTGAATTATTATTTAAATGTTTTGTTTTGTTTTGAGTCTCTTTGATGATATTGAGATGATAAATTATTGGGAATATTTTAGAATTTCTGTCAGCAAATGACGATAGACGATGGCTGGGACGAAGAGAACGAATTTGTGGAGAGCCAGTCAGATAATTTGGACGATTTTGAGACTGTGAAGAACATTCCACCGAAATGGAAGGAAATTTGGAGTCGACTTCTCCACAAGGAGTACAAAGCAAAGATCGGTGCTATGGAACAAATTACATCGCCTGGAACTCGTTCTAAAGTACCTTGTCCTGCGGAAATGGTCAGAACACTGCTGTCCAGCCAGAAGCAGATTTTGGATATTGTCCTAAAGGCTCTCTTGTGAGTACGTTCACACTTCTCCTATCCATCTGTATTTGTCAGTCATAAAATAATAAAGTGAATTGTTTGCTGATTTATTCATTTAGAGTAGTGGTCTTCACAGGTTTTGTGTTGCGACTTACTTTCTGATTCCAAATTTTTTCGTGACCCTATGGACTAAACTAAAATTTAAAGTAAATTTTTTAACAGTAAAACTTTAAAATATTTTAAAATAATAACCATTTTTATATTCTGGCATAAAACATTAATCCTTGGCTCTATTTCCGTGATGCCTGGTCTCAGTACTAACTCTAGAGCTTTAAAATTCGATCGATATTCTGCCTAAATATAAGTAAGGGTCGGAAATGATTTTCTACAAAAAAACGGTAGAGGCAAAATGAAGAAGATAAAGTATAGATAATTCCAATAATAGTGGATATTCTGTTTTTAAAGTAGCCCAAAAGGAGCTCAAGTTTTATTTTTAAAAAATTACTAAGAAGCTCTGAAAACTCTTCTTGAGCTTTAATTGAGAGATGATTCACTTTTATTATTCGTATGCACACAGGAATTGGTTGGCATTAAATACTTTTGAAAATGAGTTTAAATGTCTGTCAAATGATCGATTACCAGTGGCTATATTACCTCTCAATCTAGCTCATTTTCTTAGAAAAAATTCATCATACATTCGACTCCTCTCTGTTGTAATTTTCCTTTATTATCATTTTTGACAAAAATTAAATGTAAATAATATTTTGGTTAACTTAAAATTATTTATTTTAATAATTAATGAAGTTAAATTAAAAACTTGAACCAAAAATATTATTTTAGGATCAACTACTTCTTAATCAGTAGCATGTCGTTACTCTAAAAATTTTTAATTGTAATTTTTAGAAAAATTTTAGAATTAAAATTTACTGTTAGTAATAATTAATTATAGAAGGTAGGGCATGATTGACAGCTTAAATGGCCAATCAGAGGCGCTAAAATAAACTGTAAATTAGTATATAAATCTGCGAAAATTCATTATTTTTGGTCCAGAAAAACCAAGTATGAAATTTATTGATAATTTTATTTTAGCTGACCAGTGGTTTCAATGGTATGGTGTTTGATTAAGAGTTTGAGTGTGATTGCCAAGTGTTTACAGTTTTTTGTTGTAAGTTGTAAATAAAAGGTTTCCACCTTAATTTTATTTAATAAAGATCTTTTTGTTAGGTGGTGAGATAACAAGCTCTTTAGGTAATTCCATAGCAACCTCGGGTCAGTTGAGTTTAGTAAGAGTTGTGCCGACACAAATATTTTATGAGAAAATCTCAACTTTTTCTATCAACGTGATTATTTTTTCAAGAAAGGCTTAACTTTGAAATCAATTTGAAAATATTTGAGCTTCCTCCTTATAAAGACTATTTTAAATCATTCAATTTTTCAAAAATATCTGACAAGAAAAAAAATTAAATAACCAGCCTTTATCCAGATAAAAGTCCACCAATTCCGGATTACTTTCCAACAGAAATTGTATTATTTCATTCTTTAATAAAATCAGTATTTAAGGACTTGCTTCTTGATAACCATCTTACTTCTGTATGCAGCAAAAGAGAGCTGAACTCTGAATCTATTTCTTTACATCAGTTGGTAAAGAGGTGGGTATTAAGGTCACAACCTTTAATAAAAGTTAATATTCGTAGTGCGTTTTGCAAAGCTTCGTGTAATTCTGAAGACATTTATTTTGCCACCAATGCTTCTCGATGAATTTAGCAGTATTAGGTCCAGATCATTAAGTAATTTTACCTTAGCATGAAAGCCACATTTTTTCCAAAGATTTCTGCTGAAACGTCATTACAAACCCAACAATAAACATTCCGGGGACAATTTTTAACTGCACATTATTTATTTTGGCATAAAAAATATTTTGAAAACTACATACAAATATCATATTATAATTGATAGAGGGGCACTGGAACAAATACTAAGGTATACTTGTTCGAAAGTTTTAGTATATATTTGAAATTGATAAGAACATCTTTGCATGTTATACCCGAAGACTACCTCAAATGAATTTGTAATAGAATTGACAAGCATCATTATATCAATCATCAGATTTTTTAGTCAGTCTCCGCCTGCTATTAATTTTGGTGAGAGGTAAACACTCTTATAATCTCTTTAACATCAGATCTACAAACAGGACAAGACATCAGACCTCCGTTCGCAGAGACCTGATACTGAATTGAACATGGGTAGCAAAGGCAAAGGTGTCCACACTGATACATAATTGTATCCGACTGAGCATTTAGACAAATGACACAAGCATTTGGGATATCGAGGTTTTGGTTTCTTTGAGTTGTACCTAAATTGACAAGGGTTTGTGTCATTGATCATATTATTATATTCCCAACCATTCAGGAGTGACGATAATACGGTATTGAGATCCTGTCGAATGTATCTTTGAGTTTCGATTTGAGACTGCAACATTATTCGCATCATTGCTCTCATTTCCGTTATCTCATTCCTCATAGAATGAAGGATGTGGTTTTGATGAATGTTTTCCGTAGTCAGACGGTCGCGCTAAGACAAAAATTATCTTTGACCTTTGATATTAATAAGACCTACCCGTCTCCCTGTTCCATTGAAACTGCTGGTACTCCCTTGGGTTGAGTGAGCATTGTTCTGATTACGCATTACATACCTGGTCTAATTAATATTATCATAATTAAAGAATTAATTTCGTGGATGAATATTATTTAAAGTTTGAAATAAAATTGAAAATTTCTTGTATTATTATTAAAAAATTCAACAAGTGTACCGCAACCCTTGGATGCAGGAATTATCCATAGTATTAGGTCAAAGTTTTATAAATATCACTTGTCTGTTATTGGTAAATTCGGTCCTGTATCAAACGGTTTAAGACGCAATAATGTATGTCATTTGGACATGGGGAGATGTCCAATCGGTTAATATTAATAATTTTTGCAACAAAACGAAACTTGTAAAACAGATCAATGGTACCTTACATGAAACAGAAAATGATAACATCAAAGAATGGATATAAGAAATGCATTTAAACGATTCTGCAGATAAAAATGTCTTCTACAAATACTTTGAAATTGAAAAGGTTTTAATTTGAGCATGAAACTCCGAGGGTCGCAGATGTCAGTCATGATCAATCAAATGTGATTAATGCCAATATCATCTGTGATGAAGAACAAATTGAATCATCATGAATGATAATGTTCAGGGGTTGTATAAATTAAAAACCGATTTATATCAAGGAACAAGTAAAATGGATATATAAAGCTCATTGAAGCTCACCTACGATTACGTGACTATGGATAAAAGGAAATAAAGATACAAGACAATGTGCGATTACTTTAATAAACAAAGTTCTGATTAAGCTGTAGTATTACTTTGTCATTTGTTTTGCTTAACTTAATAATGTACCAATTTTTATTACACATTAGATCATGAGCCAATGTTTCCAACCTCATATTTTCCCAGAAAATGAAGGGTATACTGTATAAATTTCAACTTCAAAATATATAATACAGGATATCAAATACGGTTAGGTCCATCATAGAATCTATCGTTTGTAAAAAAATTTTAAAATATATTGACGTGAAATGCTACGGTAACATTTCATATGTAAAGGTGGAAGTCTATAAATAAGTCAATAAATATAAGTTACAATAAATATACATTCAGATCTGTCTATAAGAAAAATTGCATAGAAGAGAAAAAATGCTTTAAGAAGCAATTTTTAGAATATTTGAAATTTATAAGAAACATTGCTTTTTAGGAACAGTGATCACGAATTTAGAAAAAAATGTTTACATTTTAATAAAAATTATTATTTAACAAGAAACCGACTTTGTTTTAATAATACAGTGTTATTAAATTTTTTTCAAAAATTACATTATTAATTATAATTGTTTTAATGAACAAAAGTTAGAGGTCATCAATTTTTTAAAACTTCATCCGATGTTTACTCAAAGACAAGTAAGCTGCAAATTTAAAATGCCTCTTGTCGTTATTAATAAGATTTTGCAAAATGAGAAAATGATTACAAAAGTCTTAAAAAGTTGGAACAAGAAGTATAATACAGGGTTTTCACTGGGCTTAATCACATTTTCAGATGATTTTAATTGTCAATTTTATTTAATTATGAGTAAAATCATTTGAAAATTTGAATAAACCAAGTGAAAAACCCTGTATCATCTTTTATAATGTTTTAAATGCTGAAGTAAAAAGAAAATATTTATTTTTAAAATTGGACAAAAACTTAAAGGGTTTAAGGTCAGAAATGAACTTGAGTGCATACCTCAACGGTATGACTTAGAAAATTGATGATAAGCTCAGGTTTTTTTTAAACGATTAAAATGTATCAGAACCCTTTTGATGTTTTAACACATGCACTTTAATTTGTTTTTGTAAATTTATATCTCCTGTGTATTATTATTATTATTATTATTTAGCTTAATAGATAAAATTCAGCATAATTCTTCCAAATTGTTGATTTCAGAGCGTTAGTAATTTCACTTTTCTCAATGATAATCGTACTTCCGAACTGTGAGGTATCCTGAGAACATAGGCCATACAAACATATGTATGACCTTTCTAGATTATCTCAGTAAATTTCATAATGTTACAGACGGTTTCCTCACCGATAGTTTTGAAATTGGAGATAGGGATATTAAAATTAGAAAAATTGGAAGAAAAAACCCATTAATTAAAATCCCTTTTTAATAAAAACTTCACTCACCCAAAGAGTGTTTTCCAAGTGGGTTCTGAAAACACTCTGAAGCATATTGGAAACTATTTGGTAGTTCAACAGCGCATTTAGCTCTGGATCTTGATCTGGATCAATGACCTCCTCAATATTAACGCTGGTTCTATTGATGATTAGTATTATATTTTACCCAAGTCCGATCAATAACCTTTGTACTGGGGCTTGTTGGCTCGATCTCGTTCTTGGGATATTGACAGTTGTCAGGCTTAATAAAAATAAATATCAAAATAAGTCTAAGATACGAAGCTGTTC
This sequence comes from Bipalium vagum, assembly GCA_037834085.1. NCBI lineage: Eukaryota > Metazoa > Platyhelminthes > Tricladida > Geoplanidae > Bipalium > Bipalium vagum. The sequence continues at coordinate 12,988 of JBBMKC010146881.1, forward strand.
CACTAAAAAATTTCTGTTTAAAGTTTAAAAGAACAACATAACTTTATTTTGTGTTCCATGGTCGATCTGATTCAGTTCAGTTACTTAAGTCAAGGAGAAACTATGACATCAGAGAGATATTATCAAAAGATCACAAAACGGAAAGAACTTGCAATCTTTGGGTCCCGCTTCTGTCAAAGGAATACATGCAATAATTTTTCAAGACAATGGCCGGAGAAAAGTTGCAAAACAATTTCTACAGAAGTCAAATGATTTGAGATATGAAAGTCTGTGTCATCCAACCTATTGACTCTCTTTTTTTTTATCATCTCTCTTACTTTTCTCAATAAAATTTTTCCATAACAATATGCTTCTTCGGAATGCCTTCCGATTCCAGAAGATCAGACTTCGAAGTCATTGGAATAAATAAACTCATTCCTCATTCGGAGAAATGTGTTATTTGTCATTGATCACATTGTGAATAAAAAACACTTTCCTCAGTCCTGAGATTTTTTATAATTCATTTGTCTGTTAAGAATACAATTATTTTCTCACCAATCCGATACATATGGTTCATTTTACACTGACAAATAAAGAGTGCGTTACCTTGGCATATTATAACAAATATTGCATTGAAACATTGCTGAAAAATTATTTGAAAATCTTTGCATTCCACAATCAAATATTGACAGAAGACGTTTTTAAATAATATAAATTTAAAGTATAATTAAAAAGTTTGTTCAGAGTTCAAAGCATCTCTGAAAGTCATTCATAGACAAAGGAGTTTGAGTAGTGTTAAGATGTCCAAAGAAAATGAAGATAGAACTGAAATTTTAAACTGAGGACATTACTTTGTATTGATTGAAAAAATTGAAAATAAATTTTATTTATCGATTTTAAGCTTTAGGGTCTATGTTGGTTTTGCTTAGACATTTTAACACAACTGGTTGGACTACTTTGTTAATCACCTGGGATAAAACGGAAGAGCTTTTTATTGGAGGGAAAAAAGAAGAGATTTTTAATGAAGGGAAAAGTCGGAAAAAGGTCTATTTTGACAAAATGTTAATTACAACAAACTTAACATTGTCAAAATAGAGGTGGAAACGGTGTATATAAGTGGGTAAATAATTTGCATTATATGCATACAAATATGCGTAATCATTATTATCAGAAAAATCTCGAACAAATCTGTAATGGTACAACAGATGTAATTGTTAATTACCTTTTTTCTAAAGGTGTTTTCAAACGGTGTTTACCATGTAAATGCTGTGCAAAGCCAATGCGATACAAGCCATATACAAGAAATAAGGATGGCATTGCATTTAGGTGCACAGAAACAACATGTACCATTTATAAGAAATATATTAGCATACAAAAGGTTCTATTTTCGTGAGATATCGATTTCATTTAAGTACTGGTTTGAAGTTCCTATGGAAATGGACAATAAATGAAAAAGAAACTGACATAAAGAAAGAAGTCGATGTTGATAAAAAAGTTTTGATTGACTTCTATGATGACTTAAGAAAATGTTGTGATAATTATTACCCAGTAAATCCTTGTAAATTGGGTGGTCAAGGAATTATATGCCAGATTGATGAAAGTTTATTTAGACATAAACCTAAATATCATCGAGGACGTGCAACTGAAAACGAAATCTGGGTATTTGGAATTGCAGATATCAGTCATGAACCATCAAAAATATATTTGGAGGTAGTTGAAAATAGAAAAGCAGATACTCTACTACCTATAGTTAAAAGTTTATGCCGAGTGGGTACAGTTATTATAAGTGATCAATGGAAAGCTTAAAATGATATTTTAAAAATTGGATTTCGTCATTTGAAAGTCAACCATTCGTTATATTTTCTACATCAAAAAACACATGCAAATACACAAGCAATAGAATCTTATTGGGCAAAAGTTAAATACCGAATTAAAATTTTAAAAAAAGGTATATTAGGAGATAAAATCGGTTTTTATCTGAAAGAGTTGACGTGGAAGGTTAATGTTTTCAATGATGATTGGAACAATCTTTTGAATCTAATAAAAGTTTAATTATTGGTATTTTATTGTTTTATTGTCTTTTTATTTATTGTTTTAATTTTTATTGGTTTAATTTAGATTTTTTTGAGGGGGAAGGTAAAAGATCCCATTGGACTGAAGACAATTTTCAATTGATTACGAAAGTTTTGACAATATTCTTTTGGAGTTCAGTTTCAATTTGCACCGGTGGCAAATTTTTGATGTCATTATAAGTGGTATGAAAAGTGATCAGTCCACTAATCATTTGCTTGGAAATTGTAAAGGATGAAAATAGTTATTTTTAAAGGTCCAATGACGAAGAAATTTATGAAAGGATATTTCTAGCACAGTGCAGGTATTCAGTATAATTTTCTTGCTACTAATACCACCCAGTGAAACCCTTCTCCGATTTGTGACATTTAGGTCTGCACAAAAGTGGATGCACACAGGCTCCCCGTTTTTGCAGAGACTTCTCTGATTTGGGATATCATTTTGTTCCCCGATCTTGCTTATTTTTTAACTTCGGAAAAATTGCAAAAAGATCATTATTGATTTATTTTATTTCCTTATCTGTTTGGTAATATTTTCATAGAAACCAATATAATGTAACTTTTATATTCTATAAATATATTTGTCATTGATAATTTTTTATATTTTATTTTTATTATTATTATTATCATTTATTTTTATTATCATTTATTTTTATTATCATTTATTATTATTATTATTATTATTATTATTATTATTATTATTATTATTATTATTCTTCTTATTATT
>JBBMKC010146991.1:0-15762 GCA_037834085.1 Bipalium vagum
AAATAAATAAAATTACACAAATTATATATTATTTTTTATACAACAACTGAATCACTAAATGATCACCAAAATGTTTAAAATCACTAATGTTAATGTTTTGAGGATTTGGATTGTTTTGGAATCGAATTTGTTGGGGGATTTGATTGAATTTGTTTTGGAATCGAAGGTAGGAGTCTCCACAATTAAATAAAAAAAATTTTCATATACAAAAAGATAAACAATATTGGAAACACGTAATTTTTTTATGTATCACTATTTATACACAATTCTCATAAAAAAACGAATTTTACTTGACTTGGAATAGATTCGTACATTTGTTAAATGGTGTTAAGGGGAATGTTTCGACATTCTTCACGTATAAAAGCCGAGCCGATAGTTGCTCATGAAAAGAGGGAGGAGAATCTTTTTCTGATTCCAGTTTCCACAACGGACGAAAATGGAAATAATACAATCCAGATTGATGATTTTCAAAACAATGTGTGAAAGGGAAAATTCTCATCTTGAAATATTTTCACTGGTAGGAAATAAATCCTTTTTCATAGAAAGAAAATAAAATGTCAAAAGAATATCTCTGCAATAATATAACCTACCAGGAAAAGCTTGGTTCCAGCAAAATTATTGCCGTCCTGACCATCACAAGTCCTTATTCACACTTGTTAGTTGGAAAGGCAAAATCAAAACAGTAAGTTTCATGTGACTTCTTAAAACTTAAAATCCCCCTATAGTATGAAATAAAGTGAAGAGGATTTATCTGATCCTATCTTCGTCTTCTTCGTATTCAGAAAGTAGTGATTTACGTGTAACCACGAGACTGTAGCTGTTTAACTTGTGAAACTCTTGTTTAACTGCTTTTGAAATAAGGAGAATATTTAAATAGACATTGAGTTCTGTTCCAACAATCTTCTTCAAAGTTCGTTGATTTTTTCCTTTAGTATACAGTTACGACCACGGTTTGACTTAGCCAATGATGTCTTCCTTAACGTTATGTATGTGACAATAATCTTTGATAATTCAACTTTCTACACACATAACATATTAGACATCCCAGAAAAAAAACCTTTTATTTAAAAATCTCAAAGCAAAAAAATCGAAAATTATGTTCAAATACATTATTATACATCTGCAATATAGTCAGATAAAATAAAATTCAATTAACCAATATTCATCAATATATTGTACATGAATGCAGAAAATTAAAATGCCATTAATATTATTATTGAGTGTTTTCATTATTTTGTCCTCGCGGTATATATATAATTTGATCTCTTACAACTAAAATTGTTTTAATATTCAAAAGATCTGTCACAATTAAAATACAAAATCATTTTTAAAAAAACATTTATTTATATTTAAATAAATTAAACATTAAATTTTTTAATATTAAATTCATTAAAAATTTGTTTTAAAACTAAAATAACAATTTTTTTCCTACACTATATATTATAAAAATAATCAACACTGGTAGCTTTTCTTGAAAAATTTTTGATCTCCTAAAAAAACTTTTATTTACTTAATAAATTAAAATCTAAATTATTTTTCTTTTTGATCAAACGATTAATGGAACATTTAATAAACTTTAAGTTCATTCACAAACCTTCACAATCATTTCTTCATTTAAAATCGACTTGGTAATTAGACGAATAATAATCCGTAGAATCATTTTATTTATATTATATAAACATTTAATGTGAATAAACCATCTTTGGAACGTTTTTCTTTAAATAGTTAAATTTGATGCAATTTAAAATTTAGATTCTTTAAAAATATATTACTCGTACGAAAATGTTCGTAAATATACAAAATTTATGAAAATAAATTCACAAAAAAAAATTTTAAAAAAAAAAAAATAAATAATAATAATAATAATAATAATAATAATAATAATAATAATAATAATAATAATAATAATAATAAATGATAATAAATAATAAAAATAAATGTTCACAAATATACAAAATTTATAAAAATAAATTCATGAAGTTAAAAAAGTTGAATTAAAAAATTTATCAAATTAAAATATTTAAACAAAACCGTTCCAAAGATGGTTTTAAACGACATTTAAAGAATGCATGAGAAACGTAATACCGAAAAATGAACAACAGTTTTAATCAGTATTGAAAAAAAAAGTTTTTTTTTGTTTTAATAATGACTCCAGTCCAAATCACAATGAAATTCAACATCGCCATCGCGTTAATGAGTCGCATTTAATAGAGAAATATGTCAATAAATTAAACAAAAAACCAAATGTTAATAAAATAATAAAATACATCTTTTTTCTAATTAGTTAATTGCAACTTAAACATTGGCGAACAATTTAGAAAAATGAAGAAAGTGTTCGTTCGATTGTCGATAATAATTATTAAATGGATCGATATTTATGTGAAAATAATGATAATTATTCCCATAAATATCACTTAATTGAAACAAATAAACCCGAATAAATTTTGCAATTTATTCCAAGAATCTATTTTCTGCATCTCTGCTGTATTTTAATTATATATTTAATGGAATTTCCACAGAGGCTTCTTGGACCGTTTATTTGACGAGAGAAATCTTTTCCAGCGAAGGTTTGGTAGGAAAATATCGCAATAATCACATTTGACCACTGATAACAAAAATCAATTTAATTAATCGTAATTTATTTTTGTTTATATTTACGAAGAAATTACCCGGAATATGGATATATACGGGTCTGGTGAATTTGAAATAATATTAAAAAATATTTTAAAAAATATTAAAAATAACGGGAATAATGTTGGAGAACCGAAGGGAGGAAACGTTTGGATTGAATAATTTTTCCGCACTGATATTGATCATTGAAAGTAGTTAATTTCATCAAAGTTCCAAGTAGTAGATCCGACTGTCTAGTAGAGCAAAACCTTTGAAGATGTTTTGTATCGTTTTCTTTTTAAGGAATTGTCGTGCACGTGTCAAAATATTTATTAAGGTTGAAATTGGTGGGTGAAAAGTTCGATGGTTATGTTACATGGTTCATTAGTTTAAAACCATTATCCAATTTTGTCCAGTTGATCCTTGCAGCGAGAGGTAGAACGTTGTTGTTAAAGAAAGTTCAAGGCCCACGATGAAATGTTTATATAAATCGGTACAAATGTTATGTTGCTAATAAAAAATCATGATTAAATCACTGTTTTAAGCGAAAATAACAAAACCAATACAATGTCTAAAGATATTTGATTCCATCATTTAGTAAAGGAACATTAGTATTCGTGATAAGCTTACATTTATAAATTAATTTAAATCAATGCTAACATAATATATTATTAAAATTATTATTATTATCAATCCTCTTAAATAACACGCCTCGCCTTTTGAACCGAAAAAATTATTGAAATGCATTTTCAACATTCTCCAATACCGGGTATGATTTTTAAACATATTAAAATAATGTTTATTCAAGGTCTGTGTTTTCATAATATCAACGATATCTATTCATTGATTTTCACCCGAAATTCTGATGGAGCAATATCAAGACTAGACGGTGGATGTAACAGAACTTTCCAGCCAAGTTTCTCGAATTTTCATTGCGACAACAAGTGACACGTTATAATGTTGTAGAATTGTATCTTTCCTGAACTTGCATTTATGATATCTTTTTTTGAACAGGTGAATTGCACAAAAGATATATTTGCGATACAGTTTTCACTTTTAGGACCTCTTTTCACGGATATATATGCACAACATGTACATTTTCACATTGATATTGAACACCCCATTACAATAGTCGATGATATTTCATCATATAAACATTAACCTCGGGCAGCACTATTGCACGTAATCTATTTCTCATCACAAGTTATCAGCTGATCGATAAAATTTCATGTTAGGTCTTATGAAATGGACGAAATAAATATCGAGACGATTCGAACAAATACAACATTCAGAGGAATCAATAAAACGAATTTGTTAATTTATTTTAGGCTTGGTGTGATTTTCGATTGTTATGTGAGATAATCAACATTTTCTGCTGCAGTCGCCAACGAATTTTGTGTCAGCGCTGTCTGCAAAACATTTTCTTCAAAACATTTCAAACACTCAGAATGTGACGTCTTTCGATATCAGATATTCATTTTGAAAACGAATAAAGCAACGGTGAACTTTACGAACCTAACTTTTGTCATATATTTTACTTATATAAAATAATAAAAATAGGATACAATAAACGTGAAATGTGTAATTATTTAAATTCTGTTTGGCCCCGTTTTGCCTAAATATACTGTGTAGAATTTTAAGGTCATGAATATAAATTCGTTAATTTTCAGAAATTAAATATATTTTAATCTCACAAAAATTGTAAAAACCTATTCCTTTGGTCCCTTGCTAATAAATTGTTTAAATAAAAATTAAAACTTAATATCATAATATAAAAAATTAATTTTATTTCACCTTTAAAATAATTATAATTAGTCCGTTAAAACAAAACCGGATCAAGATGAATTTAATTCTTTGGTAATTTAAGTGACGTGCTATTTACGTGATTTATATAAGCATCGAATTTTTTATTAATATTATTGTGAAGATTAAAAATTATTCAACTTCTAATTGGTTACTTGGCAATAATAAATATATTTAACATCTTTATTTTTAAAATATCAACAAATGAAATTAATAAAATAAAAATAATTGATAGCCTTTTATCATATACCATTTTAATAAAACATTATTGTTGTCTATCAATTATTTACATCTGCTGATGATTCTGTTACAATTTATCAAATATAATTAATTTTTTATTCATAAATTGAAGGAGTATTGTGGAAGCCCTTAATCGACAGAATCAAAGGGAATATCATCTAATAAATTGTGTTCTGAAAAACAGAATATTTCCCAGATGTTCATAAAATTATATGAAACAAGTCACTTCTGAAAAACGTTTTTTATTACAGTTATTAATATTAATATAATAGTAAAATATTAATATTTATAAAATATTTTATAAAATATTAATATTTATAAAATATTTTATAAAATATTAATATTTATAAAATATTTTATAAAATATCAATTTTAACACGTATTAATTTTTCTAATTAAAAATTTTTTACTACTACTACTAATATTATTATTATTATTTTATAATATAAATAAAAAAAATATAAAATATCCACAATGCTTCTCACTAAAAATCTCTGATGCAGTAAACAAAAGAATGATTTGGCAAATTATATTATTAAATATCAAATGGTTTCAATTTTCTTTTTTTATTTATAAGTATTGAAAAGACCTTGACTGTTTTTCTAAACGAAATAGTTTTCATCTTTATAATATTAAAAAAACAATAATAATAAACATAATGATAAAACAAGTTTAATAATATTAATAATAATAATAATAGAAATAATAAAAATATTGATTGAAAGAATAGCGTAATAAATATTTTGGTTGAAAATTTCACGCCAGCGCGAGCTATTGGAAATGTTATAACATGATTTCAAAGGTACGCTTATTGTTGTTTCTCAAGGATACCCAGCTTCCGTAGAGCTCGATCAATCACAAATGTGGAATTAATTATTTAATTGATTTTCTCTTTGGTAATATTGATTAATATTTTAAAAAATTCATTTTTTCATTTTTAATACCGTTTATTCGCTTTCTTTATTATTAGGAATTAATATATTGGTTATATTTTTCAATGATATTGTTACGATCACTACTAACATTATCATGTTAATATTTTATTTGAACAGTTTCATATTTTGAATGGTACGGGTTTTCGTACTGTACACTATATCTTGATATTGGATTGGATACTAAGTTCTGTCCACAAAACATTTATTAGATAAAATATTATACAATATCAGAAAACTTTCAGTAACATAGATAATGTTACAAGTGGTTACATAAGTCATAGTAGGGATGCTTCTCTAAAAAATCTCCATCACGTTAACACATTGGTGTCATCTAGATGGTAATAGTCAAAAGCTGCTTGAAAGAATTTTTATCTTTTGAATTTATCCATTGCATGGCATTCAACTTTATCTTTAAAATAATTTTAAACTTTATATCTCAGAGAATTTGTTAGTGGGGAGAACAAATAAAAATCAGATGTTGATAGGTCTGATGGGTAATTGAGGACGAGGAATTGCAGTTAAGCAAGCTGCTAAAATTCTTAAGAGAGACATTTGGGCTACCTGTGACTTCGCATTATTTTGCCAAAAGTAAAGATGTCGGTTGTTACCAAATAATCTTCTTTTCCTTGTTTGAATATCCTATCTAAGTTGTTCTAGCTGTTCACAGAAAGCATCAGATTTTAAGGTTTGGTTGGGTGGTAGAACTTGTGTACAAATTACATCTTTTGAATTCAAAAAGCGCTTAAAAGTTTCTTTCTGGATGTCCATCTTTGCAATAAACAAACAAGAGTAGAATCTCTTCTTTCCCCCCAGCTTCTATTTTGATAAGATTTCTTAGCTTCCCAGTATAATCATGTTTATCGACAGTAATTAATATTAGAGAACAATTATTTTCTTCAAAGATGTTTAACAGATCACCACATGTCCTTTCTCTGACAACCTTGTGTTCATTGGTAAGTTCGTGAGAAACCCGCGCGTTTTTCATGCTATCATTCCAATCAATTGATGGACGTCCTTCACGAGGTTTACCTTAAACTGAATAAGTGTAAATCTTACTACCAATCTTCTGCGTGTTCTTTCATTAACCATTTCACATTCAAGAAGTGATAAACCCAAAAGAATTCATATTGTCTTTCCGATAAAAATTAATCAAGTTTCGTAAATATTCTTTGGTAAATTCCATTACTGCAATAAAAATATTATAAATTTCAACAATAAAAATCAAGGCAAAATAATTGATTTCAAATTTAGTAATCAATTCAATTACTGGATAATGAAATTATACTCATTTCCAGGCAGAACTTGTAACATCCTTTATCTGGCATTAAGTTTTCTGATGTGTATAATATTTTATCTAATAAATGTTTTGCCGACAGAACTGAATTTCCAATCCTAGATCTATAATTTAATAAAAATATTTATATTTAAACTATCTTTAGATTTCCTTATAAGGAAAAGCCTTTCTATCAAGATTTTTTCCTAACAAAGCATTTTTATAGAACCGTTGGAATGCTTGTAAAAGATAATAAAAAGAATTTTATCTCTAAATAAATAAGAGAAGCAGACTATTCAGTAAATTTCTAAAAAAGAATTAATAATAATTAATATTTAACCATTTAAGTTCGTTATGAACTGTTGTTATATAAGATATTCACTGAAACATTATCCCAGGCCGTGTCAGGTGAAATGAAAATATCTGTGATTAAAGCAACTAATCTCCTGACGCCCTAATTATGGTAAAATCCCCTTTTTCTCATAAACTCTTGAGAAAATTCTGTTAATGTCTCTATTCTCAGCATTTCGCAGACTGAATAAACTTTTAAAGGCACTGGTACAGTCAACTGGCGTAAAAATGATAATTGCTTCATCCCTCAGAGCTCAAATTTCGATTTCTTCATCGTTCCGATATTATAAAGAAATAATTCTGATCAGAAAATAAATGATGATCAAAATAATGATTCGTTAGCATTTGGTCAGAATTTTTTGAAAGAAAAACATCTGTCCGTCATTATTTATGTAAATAGCTAACCGACCAGGGGTAAGAAATAATGGAAATCTGTTTGATTTCAGAATTCCACTGACTTAACTTAAGGGTTTGGAATAAGCCATATTCTGAAATTCCAGTTACAACTTGATTTTATCAGACTTATCCTTTCGTACCATTTGGGATTCTTCGCGAATTCCACCCCTGTACCATTCTTGTAATAACAAACTATCAAAACATACAATGTGAAAATTATTTTTTTAGTGAAAAATAATATAATAATAATATTTTTAAGGGAATTTGATTGAATATTTGGGGAATAAAGTCTTAAAATACTCATTAAGTCTTTACATACTCATTTATTAATTGAATACCGTAAAATTTGAATCCAGACTCGTCCAAATTGAACCATTTTACTTGTAAAAACTGTTACACAGAAAAAAAAGAACAGACGTTTTTTCTTTGCTGCAATTTCCGGACTATATTATAACTAAATTTTAAACACCAGCGTTTTATTTAAAAATGTTTTAAGGAATTTTTTCAATTTTCAGAAATATTTCAAATGCGCTGTTTTAGAAAAAACCTATACAAAATAGATTTTATTTAATTGCGTTTTATAATCCGTAGCGCCTTATGTATTAACTTATTTTACCTGAAATATTGCACTTACAGTACCTGGCCATTGAAATGGACTCAAACAAAAAATATCGTTTTTTCAATTTAAATTCAATATAAAATGGTTTTTTCACGTAATTCATTTTTGATTAGAAGAATAATGATTTATTTAACCGAAAACACTAAAAAAATATTATACAGATCTATTGGACAAATATAATAGGTGGAATCACAATCAAATTAGTTCATTGAGATACCATTGTTTGTAAAATAATATTTGAGTCTATTTCAATGGCCAGGTACTATAAACCCGTGCACACAAAGGAACCAATGGCAGTGAAAATTGAATTGAGACTGTGTAACGATTTCTATTCAGTAAATTCGTGTTTATTCAATGTTTAATTTTGCAATTAAAATAATTAAATTTTTCGAATATAAACTGAATGAACAGACTTCCAGAACATTGAAATAACCTTCCAGTTTTTCGAAATGCCAAAGATTTTACGAGATGGAAATATGAAACTAACTGAGAGATGGCAGACGACCATTGAAAACAATAATCAATTCATAAAATATAAACATATTGATTTTATAATATTAAGAAATGATTTTTTTATTTGCAGATCGATAAAGATAATTTTTAATCAGTAAATTATTATTTTATACTATAGTACTTTCACCACCTTGATTTTTTCAGCAAAATTAAATAATAGATATAGTGAACCCTCTTTTTTCCGTACTTCCATAATCCAAAAACGTTACAGATTGAAATTTTTTAACTCTAAAAAGTTTCCCGTGAAACTTGGTTCAATAATTCGAAAATTCCGTAACCACTTTATTATTTTATATTTTATAAATTGATAAAACATGTCAAAAAATATTTTACCAAATAATAATTTGTAGAACTAAACGATATGTTTTAAAATGAACTTGGAGTTTTATTTATTATATTAAAACGAATCCAAGGGTAAACGTACCTGAGTGTAAGTAATAATCTTCAAAACGACGATTGGACAGGTCGTAATGAGAAAACAGACGGAAATGGACACTAACATCAAAGTCAGTTGAAAAGTCTGTCTTGAACCTAATGTAGAGTTTACCTTTGACTGCAAATTGCGCACTGATGTCTTCTTTTTGGTAACATTAGACGATGGACATCTCGAGGCCAAGATGTTCCTGTTGGTTTTAGCCTTTCTCACATGAGTGACAATAAGACCATTTAAACAAAGTATAAGAAAAAACGGCAAATAGCTATACAACAAGGCATCTATCCAATGCCAGGCTTTAGAAAATTTTTGCAGCTCCTTTGGGAATCGGCACTGAGAATAGTTTTGAATTTTTTCACTACCATCTACCGTGAAACGTTTCTCTTGTCCTGATTCTATGCGCACAGACAGCAGAAAATGTGAAGAGACAAATATACATGTCAAAGCAATAATTAGCACAACAATGATTTCTCGGAACCGGGAATATAGTCGTATTGACGAAAAGGGAAACATAATAACAATGGCTCGCTCTGCCGTTACAGCGACAATGATCCACGCTGAAAGGTAGGACAGTGAGCATCCGACCAGCTGCGTAAGCACGCACACCCAATGATAGGAATCTTCAATTTGATATCCTAATATCCTGTCCACCCAGTGACGCATAAGACCTGTTATCAAGATACCTTGGTCAGTGACTGCCAGAGCACTCAGATAGACATAAGAAGGCAATCCTTTTTTCGATAGAATTGCAAAAGAAATACAATTTCCAATGGAACCAAACACCAGTAGTGTTATTGGTATCAATATCCAAAGAGTTTTTTCAACTCGACATTGAACAAATTCTGATCCCGGGCTGGCATCAAGAATGGCAGCGTGAACTCGAGACCGATAGATATTGATGATATCTTTCCAGCTGACTGTCAGATTACCCAGAACACCTTTACTCTTCAAATACAAAGTACTAATGGTCTCGTTGTTGCTTGAAAGGATGTCCAGTTGTTGTCGTAGGTAGCTGGCAGAAACCTCTTCTACTATATCGCAAACCCCTACCATTGAAAAAGAGCTAACAAGAAGAAAAGTCCGAATTGAAAATCGACTGATACCACAGAATTTTAATTCTGAAATAATTTCCCAATCAACAGATGGAATGAAAGCTGAATACGATTCGTTGAGAGCAAAAAAAATTTGCCTCTATAAAACAAATGAAATGAAATGAACAACAACAAAAAATATATATGATTTCAATACAGTTTTTCATCTTTCGCACTTTTTCAGTTTCACTATTCAATAAATTAAAATCATTAAAAAAATCATTGGTTTTTTGTTTAAATAATTGATTAAAAAATAAATTCATTACAAAAATAATTTCAAAAAAATTAGAAAAATAATTAATATTAACTTTAATAAAACGGCAATTTTGTTTCATAAAATACTTTAACTCTGTGAAAAGGTTACAAGACGAACAATTATTTTCACAACTCACGAATATTAAAACAAAAAGAACTCACTTTTCTTTATAAAAAAAAAGAAACGATTATTAATTGATTCATAAGAGGGACTCGTCATTGTTTCAGTTATTTTTGATTTTGAAAGAAGAGCAAATGAAAAGAAACAATTTTATTAATAAGGGACAGTTTATTTTTGAAATTATTTTCTGAAACAGAAATTTTTATGTTAATCATTAAAACAAAAACTAATTTTTTGAAATAAATATGAAGTAAATGATAATTATGAAAATGAAAAGTGGAGAAAATTTTCATGGGGGATTTTATGAAAGACGAAATTTACTTTTGGTTGATCGAAAAATAATATCCGACTTTGATATTCAACTTTAAACTCAAACAAATTAAGTCCAAAAGAGTAATTGCATTAATTAATGTAATCTGCATAACACTGTGATCATTGACAATTTGAACGCAAATGGTGGCTATGGGTTTACTTGTCGCCACATCTGTCTGTGAGTCGGAATTAAAATTATCATTACGCTCAATAGTAATGTTTTGAAAGGTATTTCAATAAAAGTGTAACATTTATTTAAAAAGTAGCAGTCGTTTCGATCCATCTTTGATTAATCTCTCTATCAAATCTGTTGCAAACACGGAACGCTGTTACACTTGACAGGAAACACGAAATCGCGACGGCTCTGTCAGCCCTGTTAGTTCACACTTTTATTGAAATTTACACGAGATTATGCAATTTTTTGACATTTAGGTCTAAAAAGTTTTAATTAAGTATTCCTTTTTCCCAAAAAAGTAACACGGCAATTAAAATGGTTATTATCACTGAAATTCACTAAAATTTTATTAGCTCTCGGTCATTAATAAAAGTGGTAAATTTATTATTTTATATTATATTTAATCGATTTTTTTCGATAAATGATTGTAGAAATGTCAATAAATCAACATAATTTTTGGAAATTTAAAAATAAACAGGGACGTTTTTTCAAGCTTATTTTTCTTTATCGAACGTAATTGTATTGAAATAATCAATATAATATCCTGAAGACTTTCAATATCTGTTGGTTTGTTGTTTAAGGATTAAAGATCAGAATACTAGAACGTATTCAGTGACCGTCCAGATTAAGGCAAGAGTGGTGAAGCTTCCATAATTCAACGACTTCGTACTTTATTATTCAGTTCGTGAATTTTGATACGAAAACGATTCTTTTCTTTATCAGAGTAATTCTTATCATAATTTGTGAGAACCAAATTCAATTTGCAAGTTTTTAAAGGAAAACGTTCAGATGAGATCGATTTGTCAAAAGGTTTAAGTTTGGATGAGTAGAGTAAGAGAAAACTGATTCTTATGTGAAGTAACAGTTGTGAAATTGGAACTTTTCAATTTTATAAGGTTGATCAAAAGGATTCCCATTGTTGTTAATATCTCAAGCATGAAACGAAAAAACCAATTTTTCACTATTCTGACCAGAATTGATTCATTTATTTCACGGTAGGCATCCACAATTCTTTTTCTTTAATTATAACGAAGTGGATTGAGATCTGGACTGTGACGTGTCCAACAAATTCAATTTTCACAACCAATAAACCTTTGAGAAACTTATGACAGCTATATTCTTATGAGCAGATTCACAGTCTAGTTGCATTACAATTTTTTCAAAGTTCTGTCTTTTAATAATTAGGCACAAAACAATTTTTATCATCAATCAGTAACCTTCTGATTTCAGAGTGTCCTAATCAAAAAAGTTTGGTCCTATTAATTTTTAAGAACACACTGGTTATTCGAATTTTGCATTTCCTGCTTTTACTGAAATGAAAGATGACCGCTTTTTCTGATAATCAAAATGAATTCTGCTTTCAAAATTTTTGATAGACACCACTGATGGTTTTGTATATGGACAGTATTGTATTTCTTTTTTCATTCTTCCATTTTTCGGTGTACCAACGTCACATAATGAGTAGTATGATATTGTAAACAAAAAATTGTTTCTTCAGTTGTCAACATTCTGAATTAGTAAATGATGTAACAATTAATGCGTTACCAATATATTTATAAAGGTTTTATTATTTCAAGTAATCATCAAATTATTATAGAGGACGGTTTTTGTCAAGAAAGATGAATGAAATCGAAGAATGAATTATCAAAACATTTTGCAGAAATTCATTGGGTATTTAACGCTGATCAATAACAATAATAAGGGGATCTATGCAACCATCCAAGTGAAAATGTATTTCATGGAAATATTTCTTAAATCTTCGAAAAGTTTCAGTTTTGTGAGGGCTTGAACCTTCTAGAATTTTGAAAATTCTGATATAGTTCTTTAGAAGATATAAAGAAAATTATAAAGAAAATTAATTTATCAAGTCTATTTGGGAAAAAAGACAAAAAATAATATGAAAAATATATTTTCTCTTTAATTACTATTTTTATTATTGACAAATTATTATTATTATTATTATTATTATTATTATTATTATTATTATTATTATTATTATTATTATTATTATTATTATTCTCGAAAGCAACAATTGTAGATTCATCATTTTAGAACCATTTTCATAAACTGTATTTTGTATTTGACAGTTTTGGTCTCAATGCGTTAGAGATTGAACTCATAATATTATATGGCTGAAACTCTTAGACAAATTATAATTAATAAACCTAGAATTATACAATAATAGAATTGATATCAAAACTTATTCGAAACATTGAAATACAGAATAAAATATCTTTAAAATGATTTTTCCCACTTAACGCTTCATATAAAAACTTTATGCGAAAATAGTCATAAATATATACAGGCAATTTTTAAAAATATAGATGACATCATTTTTTTCTGGATTTTCATGATACGTCTGAAATTGTGATCGTTAGATTTTCCTTTTTTCATTTCATCCTTTAAGAGAAGATTAGTTCTGCGATTTTTAATTGAAATATAAAGCCTGAACACGATAGTTTTATTTTCAGTTCACAGTTTTCCGAACGTTTACTCAAAATAATTAATTTGTTAATATCCTTAAAGGCTGTCCTCATTAGTGGTAGACTAAATTAATTCTTTTTAAAAATAAATTTCTACAAAATTTCAAATTAAATTTTTTAAATTTATAACCAATTAAAAATTGTCTTATTTTAATAAAAATTATTTATATTTACAGAATATATTATTTTCATGATCAATTTTTCCACAATTTTCATATCTGATTTATTAGGAGTAAAAATAAATAATGTGGATTATTTAAAATAGATTTAGTGAGATATCGAAATATAAATCAATTTGTTTGGATAATATTTAATTATTAGGGTAATAATTTAAATTTTCATAATATGTTAATAATTTCAAAATGTTTAGATTTAAATATGTCAACATTTACGCCAAGCAAATAACACTTGCGAAAATTTCTCAGTCATTACTTCATGATGAACAAAACTGCCAACAAAGCTGAAGGATATTCTGCGATGTTTATGGAAAACATGTAGTATCTCAGGACAGATGCAAGCGTTGGTTTCAACGTTTCAGAAGTAATAAAGTCAGTGTAAAGGATAAAGAACGCCAGGGCCGTCCTTTCAAAATTGAAAACCACGATTTACAAAATTTATTCGACGAAGATGCCTGTCAATCGCAAAATAAACTAACTAATATATTCGGTGTTACCGTAAGCAATAGGCGTGAGCTTTCATAAGATAGGTAAGATTTTAAAGGAAGGAAAGTGGGTGCCGAAAAGTAATAAGTGACATGCTGTTACAACGGCACGAAAAAAAGTCTTTCTTTCATCGAACAAAACCAGATAGCCCAACTGAATCAGACTTTAATTGTTAAACGTCCAGAATGGGTCAATAAACATGGCAAAGTAATTCTTCTAATTGAAAACGCAACGCATCACAATTCGAAAGCAGTTAAAACCATGTTAAAATATATGAAATGGGAAGTACTCACCCATCCACCGTATTCACCAGATATTGCTGCTTCTGATTTTTACCTGTTCCGTTCAATGGCACATAGGACTTGCTTAGTACCCATAATAAAATAGAATAATATAATTCACTTTTTGGTTTTTTATATATGATATTAGTATTATTTTCTGAAAGGAATTTATTTCTAAATGAATTCAAGACTCAATCACAATTTTCAGATATATAAGGTTTAAAAAAGAAGCGCAATTTTATTTTATTCAGTCCTACCACAATAGAGACACTTATGATCCCTTGATCCAATTATCAGGCTGTTAGATCATTAAAGAGCGCTTCAATTACAGATTTCTTTTACTGCCCTAAATGAATTTTAATTTACTTCACAATTTCTACTTGGAATTCATTAAATGACATTGATGAGTTCCTCCCAAACATCAAAATTAAATGAGAACATTATTCTGAATTAATATTGAAAATTGCTTTGATAAAAATATAATAATTTTGTCCATTTCATATCAGAAAATGAAAAGATTTCTGAAATGATTTTCAAACAAATTTCTCAACCTTACAAAATGACATAGTTTTAGGATGATTTCTAATATTGAGAGGAATGTTTTCCTTTCTTAAAATACTGAATAAATGATTTTTTAATTTATTTAATAAAACCAAGGTTTGATTAATTCACATTGAGCAGATATGTATCACTTGGGAAACCAAACCTATTTTACATACCTGGAGATAAATGGGAAAAAATAACATTTTCCTTAATCTTCATTTTGCAATTTTTCCAGATAACTTGTTTAATATTAATAAATTTAGATAATGTTTAAAAATTTTGCATAGCTTATTACTGATATCAGTTTATATATTTAATTATATACAGTTTATATATATATTGAAACTGTAAAACATTTAATATTTAAAAGTTTTTGTTGACCTCTAATTTTTAACCAAAATAATTACGTCGAAAAAATGAACATAAAAAACTTGTGGAATTCTGTGCATAGATGTTAAATAAAAGTTTGATCACAATCATATATATATATATATATATATATTGTTAAATTAAGTTGTAAATTTTTAAGCCAACAATAAAGTTTACTAGAAAATGGATTTTAGTAGTACTAAAGATTTCTTATGCCTTATGATTTCAACAAATTTTGTCAAAAGTTTTTTTTAGCAAAATTAATTAATTAGATATTTTAAAATTATCCATATATTT